>CAUYPK010091265.1:0-57143 GCA_963574355.1 Loris lydekkerianus
ATAGTCCCAGCTACTTTGGAGGCTGAGGCAGGAGGGTCACTTGAGCCCAGGGGTTTGAGGTTGCTGTGAACTATACTGACTCCATGGCACTCTACCCATGGCAACAGAGTGAGAGTCAAGAAAGAGAGAGAGAGAGAGAGAGAAAGAAAGAAAGAAAGAAAGAAAGAAAGAAAGAAAGAAAGAAAGAAAGAAAGAAAGAGGTGATAAAACAAAAGGGAGTGACATACAAAGTGTAGGACAGTGTTTTACTTTGATGGGAGAAGAGGAGATAGGACAAAGGAGGAGTAGAAATAAAACTGGGCTGTATGGTGGGTTAGTGGGTGTTCTTTTTACTAAATATATAGTCAAATGAAATCAATGAATACGATAAAATTAAGGCTTTATACGGATAGTGTACAGCCTCAAAAGAGTTGTTATAGCAAGTTGCTAAATAAAATGTTCTGTTAACAAAAAAAAAAAAAAAAAAAGGACCAAAGGCATATGTACATGTGATTCTGTCCTTATAGAAGGTCCCAACTAGGAAAATCTACTACTGAGGCCAAATAAATTAGTGATTGCTTTGGCCTGGGGTGAGCTGAGAGAATGGGAGATAAGGGGATGATAGCTAAAGGGTATAGGGCTACTCTTTGAGGTGATGAAAATCTTCTAAAATTGATTGTGATGATGGCTGCATAACTCTTTAAATATACCAAAACCCATTAAATTGTACATTTTAAATGGGTGAAAAATATGGTATCATATCTCAATAAATATGAAAATTTGCTCAATGAGTAAGTGGATAAACTCATCCTCCCCCAATTAAAAAAAAAAAAAACAACATAAAACAGAAAAAGCCAGAGGGGAAAACTCTCCTAGACAACTTCTCCAATAGGTATTGTGTTGCTTAACCCTTGTTCACCCACTGCCTTATGACTTTACAGTTTTTGGCCAGGGCTGGGTTGGAACCCACCACCTCCAGGATGTGGGGTTGGTGCCCTACTCCCTGAGCCACAGGCACTGCCCTGCCTATGACTTTAAAACACCAAAACATTTACTCATGAAAATGAAGCATCTAGATGACAAACCGGAGTCAAGGAATTCTAGGCCTCTACTAGGCTGTGAGATGAAAAGAAGGCAGAGAGTAAGCACGGGTTGGTTCTCTGAAGGCAGACTGTTCATAGGAAGCAATTCAAACCAGTGGAATTATTCATGTGAGATGTCCAGATCTTACTTGGTATGATAGGTCTGTACTTCTGGTGCCTCCAGAAAGTTATTAATGCATCTGACACCCTCCCAGAGCCAGGCAAAAAGCAGTACTGGGTCAGTCTTCTACCTTCTCGTACCATCAGACCTGGCTTCACCTCTACAGCAAAAAAAAAAAACTTCCTTTGCCAAGGCACTGAGGTGAATTCTGATACTTTCAACCCTTATCTGAAACCTATTTCTTGGGACCAGAAATGTTTTGAATTTCAAATTTTTTTTTCGCATTTTGGAATAATTGTATTATATACTTAACTGGTACAGCATCTCTTTCTGAAAATAAAAACCCTAAATGCTCCAATGGCCATTTTTTTTTTTCAGTGTCATGTCGGCACTCAAAAAGTTTCAGATTTTGCAGCTTTTCTGATTTTGGCTTAGGGATATTCAAGCTGCACTGATAGAGCAAGGGAAATGCAAATATGTATTCTCAGAGAGAGTTATGAGTCTGGCATAAGACTCCAGGGTCTTTTCAATAAGAAAAGGATGTTGATGTGACTGACCCTTCCCCTAGGCCACATAACCACACTTTGTTATGACCATTTTCCAGGTAAGAAAACTGAGGCTCAAAGAAGTGAAGGACTTGTTCAAAGATTCATAGCTAGGCAATGACTTGCCTACCTCCATGTCAGTATTTTTCCCCTACCATGAAATTAGCAATGACCTAAGTTTATACATATCCTTTAAAATGTTTTTCTCAGGTAGCCAAGTGTTTTTAAATTTCACATTGCATAGAAATTATTAAATTTGCCCAAGAACTATTATGACAAAAATAAAAATAAATCTCTCAGATATTCCTGAATGAACAGTTTTGTCATTTTCAAGTTAAAGGTTACATTTTTCTCACCATCACACAGAGGTCTCTGTTTTTTCCAGAGACCCAGCCATTTTAGGAGGAAACATTTCTTTTAGAAAAACTTAATGTCTGACTATTTTTCCCAATTAGATACATAAAAACCTCTCATAAAATCCAATTAATGTGCTCTTAAGTTATTTAATTTTAGTTTTAGCTCCACTATATTCACTTAACTACAGGAAAGTAAATGTCTTCAGGCCTACTGTTCATAGATTTATGTCGACACCTGACTCCTAGCAATATAGTGATTCCTTACGATGGATTTTGACTAAATATTTCCTATATGTGGTAACTAAGGAATATTTTTGAAATGGTCATTTCCTGCTATGTTTCCAGTGATCTTTAGGGTGACAGCAGTGTTCAAAGTACTTGTGAGTAAAGATACAGCAATAAAAAGGTTCAAGAAATATTCCTATTTTACAGCTAGTAGCAGCTAATCTGGGATCCAGGCTCAGGCACTCAAGATGCAGAGCGTGTATTCTTAGCCACTATGTGATACATGTAAATAAATGGAAACCTATCTACTTTCACAAAGCCCTGTATGCTTAATTCTGATTGTAGTCAAATTTGACAAAAACCATTTAAAATGTACTAAAAGGGAATTCAAAACAAATGTCTTATAAGTAAAGGTTTCTGGGGGTGGTACTAACAAAAAGCTACACGGTACCAACAACATATAAATATAGTCTAACTTCTAGCCTCCACTATTAGCAACTATCAGTTAACTTAGCAGAAATGTTTATAAGATTGTTCACTTAAAATGCTCTGTAAATAGTTCTGAGTTCTATTCTTTAATCTTAAGTTAATACGCATGACCTCTCAATTTTAAAAAGTATTTATCTGCAATTAGTATAACCTGGTCTATTGTACCCTCAATGAATCCCCAACAATAAAAAAACCCAAAAAACTAAAAAAAAGTATTTATCAAGCAACTGTCCTGGCCAACCTCAAACAGAGCAATTTGAAATAGGTAATCCAAATGTTCTTTTACCATATCTCAAATGGACCACACAGAACTGAAAGCACAGAAGGACATAATGGTACATATAAAACCTATTGTCTTCTGCAACTGCTATCCTAGGCTGTCATACTCCAGGATTACCTGGCTACCTCTGTCCATGTTCATATCCTTGGGTTTGTGCTGAGGAGGTAGTTCCTACCTCTTTTGTGTTCAGCTGGGGGTGTACTAATCTGTAAGCTCTTTGAGGGAGGCAACTCTGCCTTTATCATCATCTATCTGCAATGGAGCTTAGCATAATGACAGTCAAAATCAGTACCTCCAATGAATATTTATGGGATGAAAATCATTCTTTGGAATTTATTTTCATTCTATGATGACACTTATTTAACCCTAAACTTTAGAATGAGTTCAGAGACCGCTTTAACAACAGATATTTTCTGATTAGTGAGCTGGAGTAAGGTGTACTTTCTGGTTGTTGTACATCCTATAAGAGTCAAAAGAACTTTATGAGCATCTTCTCCTCTGAAATAAAACATAAATAATGACTCCAACTAATGCCAGAAAGTATTTTCTTGTGTTAAGTAGCTCATTGTTTACAAATTAACTAGCAGGTAGATTTCAACTGTGCAGTAGTAAACAGAGAAACATCGTAATTTTGGTATAAAATAGTTTTAATGCACTATTGTTTCAAGAGTACTTGTTTAACTGTTAATATGCTTAATATATTAAAAACTTTCATAAATCAAGAAAGATATAGACCAGTAATTCACATGAACAAAGAAGATTAATTATTTTTAACTAGATTTCACTGTAATATTATTTAAAAACAATAAAAATCCTTAATGCTAGGTAATTACAACTGATGATACAGACCTATACATATTTATTCACACAGAAACATAAAAACACATATTTTTAATGAAAAAAGATTATAAAAAGAACCTTATGAGTTTATTTATAAAAATGGTTGTATTACAAGTATAGAACATCTGAATCTATGTGTATCAATATGAAATTATATCCAAATGATAGAAATACAAGTATCTTTATTTATTTCTCTCTTCTTTCGAGGGTATTTGTATGTGTGTGTGTGTGTGTGTGTGTGTATTGCTTTTAAACAAACCATCAAAAACAAAGATATTTCCTTTTCAGAGAAAGACTAAAAGATTGTTCCTAGTATTTCCAAGAAAAGTTTCTTCAGTTTTTAAAAGAAACTCACTGTTGTAACTTCTCAGGAACAATCACAATTCCATTTAATTCTAAACTAATCTCTCTTACTTAACCTAACATCATGATACCACAAAAATCACCACTAACCACTATTTAAAATGAAGCACATACCACATTTCAATTGCTTATTATAAAAAGAATACTCTTTGACAGCAGGTTTTTCACTGTAAATGTTCAATTCTTCAGCGTGAAGAGGTAACATCGTTTTCCAAAAAGATTCTAACCACTTCTATTCACACATCTATTTAGTCCTTAAGATTCGGGGACACGGGGTCTCTAGAAGTGAGCAATAAGGAGTCCCTTAAAAATCAGAATTTATCAAAATATGTCTGCTATATCCAAAGAACATTTCTGGTGATTTTCAAGTTACTTCTGGGGATTTTCAAGAACACATTTAGCAATTACATGGTTATGTGTTGAATAAACCAGGAGACAATCTTCAAGTATTGTTGAAACCCATCATTCAAACCATTACTAAAACCTAGCCATTTATATTACTTAAGAAAATAGTATAACAGATACTTTTAACCCTCAAAGTAGTTTATTCGCTAAAGATTACTTTCTATAATTTATGAATTGGGTCCATGCTCCTGAATCAGAAATGCCTGGCTCTGAATCCAAGTTCTACAACTTACTAAAGTTTGGGATTATGGACAATCAATTCCTCTGTGCCTCAGTTTCTTCATTGGAAACATGAAAATATTAACAGCATTCACTTCATAGTGTTATAGTAAAGATTTCGTTAAAAAACTGCATGGAATGTACATTCAAAATATTACTTGCTAGTATTTTTCTTTTCTTTTTTTTTTTTTTAAATAAAGTCTTTGTTACCCTCAGTAGAGTACTGTAGCGTCATAGCTCACGGCAACCTCAAACTCTAGGGCTCAAGCAATTTCTTGCCTCAGCCTCCCAAGAAGCTGGGACTACAGGTGTCTGCCACAAGGCCTGGCTATTTTTAGAGGCTGTGTCTTGCTCTAGCTCAGGTCTCCAAACTGTGAGCTCAAGCAATCTACCCGCCGTGGCCTCCCAGAGTGCTAGGATTACAGGGCGTAAGCCACTATGCCCAGCCTTACTTGCTAGTATGTTATTAATACTATTACTCTCTGTAACCTCTGGGCAAAATGCCTATTTTTTATAACCATTCAGAGGTTTTGGGTCAACATCCAGGAAAATGAAGTTCAGATAAATGAAGTGATTTTGTGAGGCAAAGTGATTCTGTTTGTCACATCAAACAAAATAGTGACCAAAATACATAATACAAAATTGTCTGGTTCCAGATACTCGTTAATTTTGTTTTCTTAACATAAAAGTGAAAAAACAGAATAATTCCTCAGCCATACTCATGAGTGGCAGACTACAAATGTGCTCCTCTTTCTAAATTCATTATTTCCATTAATATGGCCCCCTTATCATTAGGCTATAATAGAACATTCATCATTTCTTATACATCTTCCTCTCTCTATATCTAACTAGCCATCTTTGAACTTCATGTGCTCCAACCAGCACCATTAATAGCTGTTACTATCAAAATTATATTAAAGAAATCGACAACTTCACATATTCTCTCATTTTATTCTGACAAACTCCTCTAAAAATCATTTCTGCTTTACTGATGAGAAATGCATTGATTAAACAATTATCTAGCACCTTCTGTGTGCTAGTGGTAGTGGTGATTAAGAAACTGAAATTCCAGAAGGTACCTTGCAGTGGGAGCCAAGACCTGGACCTGCATCTCGACACTACTACTTATTAGCTGTGTGATCAGAGAAAATGTCCCACTTTATCTGATCTTCCATTTCTTGACCTGTTCCCATTCCCCTATGCTGTTTCTCAGCCCTCTTTATGCCTCAGTTGCCTCATCTGTATTATAGAGAGGATATTAAGGATAACAATCAAGTTATTGTGAGGATTAAATGAGGTAATACATATAAAGTGCTTGGAACAGTTCCTGGCATGTACATGGTACTCAAAATTAACAGACTGTATATTTAAACCTCAGATAATTTTTACATTCAATTTCAAGTTTGTGATTCAGTATGAGTTTTTTTTTTTTTTTAAGAGTCCCCACTTAAATATGGATTGACAGCTAGTGTGACTGCCTTACATCCTTGAAGTTTTAAAATTTTTGCTGTTTTTATTCCACAAACATCGGGTGAGTAACTTGTCCTATGGCAGGTAGCATAACAGGTTCTGGGCAACAAAGATAAAAACACATGCTCCCTATCCTAAAGGAACTAGCAATTAGTGAGAAATACAGATACAAGGACAACCAGTTATTATAAAATTTGGTTACAGAGCTGTGAAGAAGCACCTGTTGGATCAAGAGCAGCTTCACAGAGGAGGTACTATTTCCCCTGGGCCTTTAAGGATGAACAAGACTGTGCCTGTAGGCAGGCAGGAATGGGGCATTTGAGGAAGACCAAGCTATAAGACCCAAAAGACAGGAACCTGGCAAAGGGCTTAAGGATGCAGGTCTAGAAACATAGCTGAATCATAAGCTGCAGGGTGGGGTTGTGAGGAGGTAAGACTTGAAAGGTGGCTGGTTCCAGAGTGTGGAAAGCTTTCAAAATAATGGTAAAGAAGGTGAGTTTCCTTCTATAATTGGTAGAGATGGAGGCACTCAAGGATAAAACCTCTTAAAGGTCTTACCAAAAGAAAACAGTGTGCCAGTGGTCTCAATAGGGCCTGAATATGGTGCAGTGAACAGAAAGTAAGCTTTGGGGCCAAACAGCCTCACTTGGAGTCCCAGCTTTACTACTTGTGCACACAAATTGTTTACATTATCTGAACCTCAGTTATTGGGCATCTACAGTGTCGGTTTTTCCAAAATGTATTTTACGGGCCTACCAACAGAGAGTTTGTTAAAAGTGCACCTACATGACCAACTTGCAAGATCTGATTCAGGATATTTGCAGAAGGGCCCAGGTACCTTCCTTTCTAACAAAATACCTGTAATTCTGAGGCAGCTGTTACCTGCACATATGCAAAATAAGCCATCTACAGCAAGTGATAAGGAAACTGGGGAAAAAGGAAAAAGCATACGTTGGAGGAGAAAAGATTTTCTCAAAATAAAAAAATCAAACCATTATTACAAAGGACTTTACCAAGAACTGCTATATTTCCCCCATCCCATTTACTGGAAGTTAACAAGAACATCTAGCACTTTGTGTTTATCTCAAATGTCAGATCAAAGCCACTTTGTGTTTATCTCAAATGTCAGATCAGAGCATCCTAAGGCAAAGAAGAAAAAAGAGGAAAAAAGAGAAACAGAAAAGAAAACCTCCAGCCACCCCCCAAACTGTAGAACAGTAACTTCAGGGTTCAAATTCAAAAAAGAAAAGTGACAATTGAAAGAGGTGATGGTGGCGATAATCCTATGAATGGGTTTTTGATTTCTCTCCTTCCAGGGGATGGGTGGAGAATGCTCATTAGGATTTGTAGTTAGACATTAACCATGTGAGGCCCTTCCAGAAACACCATAACCCTTGCCTAATGCTATATACTTTCACAGATGTAAGAGGTGACAATGTTCCAGGTGAGGAAACAGTAGCAGAGTACCGGGGTATAGGCATTCTGACTCCAATAGCAGTGCTCTGCTCCAACGCCCACCTTGTTTATCTATTTACTCACTTATTTTACCATTACTGTGGTTGCCCCACAGTCTGACTTATCACAAAAAAAATTCATGCACCTTCTCCTCCCCTTCTCCCTAGCTTGACCAATCTTGGCAATGTTACAGCCCTTTTCCCTACCCACCTTTCTCACTTACTCTCTACACATGAGACAGATTCATCTCTGCTGATTTGGATGAAGAAACTGAGCAAGGATGTACCGATTCTTGGCTCTGTCTTTGGGGGCCAGCTTGCCCAAATGTGGGTTCTCTACCCCAGTTTGACAGGAGGGTCTCTCCCTGCCTCTGTTGGGGAACCTTACGCTGAGGGTATGCTTAACTTGGGGAAGTCAAAGGAAGTCCCCAGTCCGTGTCATGATTCAAGCTACATTCTCCAATCCTGCCTTACTACTAATAATCTGATGCTACATGGTACTGCCTTATTAATAAAGCTGGTATTAGAGTCTCCCTCTGTCTGAGTTCCTATCTGTTGTCACTGGAAGAAGCATGAAAATCATCAGCCTCAGAACATCAACCATAACCAGCGCTGAATGTAAGTAAGTATTTTAAATATCAACTTTATATAACTCTATTTTTTAAGGTTAAATTGCAATGTTGGGTTTATCCCAGTTTTAAAAGGTGCACTGTCTTAGATGCTCAGATTCTAACAATTTATTCAAAATTAACAATTCATAATTTGTATAAAGATTTAGTTAGAAAGTATGTATTGTATCATAATACTGCATAAGATGGGGGAAATGATACAATTTGAATGTCTACCAACAAAATATTGGTTAAATAAATTAGGCAACTTATTAAAGTAATATTATAGAAGAGTATTTATTAAGAGAAAAGGACAGCCATTATATACACTGGTAGGGAAAAAAAGCTACAAAATATTATGTTTCTATTGCCATGAATATATAACAAGCATTTATGTAAGTTTATGTACATTTGTATTTGTGCATAGAAAGAAGTCTAAAGGCCCCAAAGAAAGTTAAAATAGTGATAATCTCTAACTATGGGATCCTGGGAATTTAGTAGTTATTTCTTTGCTCATCCAAGCTTTCTAATTTTTCTAGTAAACATGAATTGCTTCTTTAATAAAAAATATTATTTATTTATTTTTCCTAAAAAATAGTTAAGCATTTTTCAAATAAATATACAGCAGGGATCAGCAACCAGCCACATCTGGTCCGCCCTTTGTTTTTTTTGTAAATAAAGTTTTATTGAAACACACAAAAAATAGTTAAGCATTTTTTAAAATTTCCAATAAAATCATAATCATTGCACATTTTAATTAATATTAAGATTAGTTTAGTAAGTACTTTGTGTTCTTGGAGGCAAATATGATTATGTTAAATGAAAAGACAACATTGCCAACCTTAAGAAAGGGTCCTGACTTTCAATACTTCTTAAACTGGGGCAGCTAAATGCTTTTCCTCCCAGTTCCTTGCCTTTAACATGGAGACTATTAAACCCATCCTACAGTTTCCACATTAGGATTTAATTAAATAAGGTCGCCACATAAACTGCCTAGCACAGTATCTGGCACAGGTAGCAGTTTTAATAAAATCAGCTGTTTTCAACTAAAAGGGGGTGAGGGGGAATGGCACCTATGGCTCAAAGGAGTAGGCCACTGGAGGTGGCAGGTTCAAACCCAGCCCCAGCCAAAAACTGCAAAAAAAAAAAAAAAAAAAAAAAAAAATCAGGTGCTTTCCCTTTTTCCCTCCAAGCCAAAAAAACAAAAAATCTTGAATTCTAATCTAAAATTGTAATGTATGAACAAAAAATCACCTACAAATAATTAAAGTAATGTTTGGGAGATTTGGTTCTTTTCTTAACACTGCCAGCTACTGATTAGCCTAATTGTATCAAACAGTAAATATTTTTTACTTCAGTACTTTTGGTTTTGTTTCAGACTAGATTTAGGGTAAGATTATATGTGATTGGTAGTACCTTTTCTTTGATCTAAGTAATTTGAACTAGATACAATCATAATCATAAAGTACCACAGATAGTGTTCAAAACTGAGGACTCCATATTGGTACGTATTTAATGTTCATTAGGTTTTACTGAGAGAAAAAGGAAAGTCCTGAACTGGAATTTTCCAGGAGGCTAGAAAAACACTGATTTCCCCTTGCTGCTCAGCCAACATAGCCTTTTGGACCTGATTATTTTAGGTGCCAAGAAAGCCAGAAAGATTTAAGCCAGAAGAAAATCTGAAGGGGAAAAACAACTCTCCGGTTGTCATCCTCTTCATTCACATCACTCTGCGATTTCCTTTTTATAATTTTTGCAGTGGGGAGGAAAAAAACCCAGCTCCTAAAGGATTGAGGAGAGAAAAAATTCTCCTAACTAAAAATATGTTCTTTCTCCCATCCAAGTAGTTAAAGAATTATCTGGCAATTTATTATCGATATCAAAAGGATATGAAATTATCAGGTAACAAATCTGACATGCAGAGGACTACAGTGCTGAAGAGGAAAATCACTCTCCTAACAATTAGAGGACAAGAAGGAGCCAAGGGAGGAAAACTGCCTCCGTAAAAATCTAACGACAATCGCCCAAACTTTTATTTATGCAAACATTCTCTAAAGGGTAACGAAAGGCCTTCACTCAGTGCCAATTCTGGGTTGACAGGGTGGCACAAAAGGAACCAGAAGTTTCGTCCCTTCAGGAACTTCCCAGGTACAGCCCAGTGCTTCTAGCGGCTGCAGAAATCCCACCAGTTGAGTACCAGGGGACTCACTGACTTAATACCATCTTAAGACTCCCGCTCTGCTGCCAAAGCTAGAAGAAAACTGAGTGCTTCTAAGGCTTTGTGCCATTTTATCTTCATGTCAACCATATTAGGTAGGTAAGCCAGATTTTAATATGCCATTCTGTTAAGTAAGGAAACTGGCTAATAGAGGATAAATAACCTTCTCAAGGCTTGTGAAGGAAAATGAGGGACTTGGAATTACATCTCCAGTCCTCTAATATCTACCCCAGTTCCTCCGTCATCCACAGTCTCAGCCTTCATAGGGCACTGCCTACTTCCCCTAAGAAAGGCTCAAAAACTTTGTTCTCCATGTTCCAAAAGGACGTAATCAGTTTACAATACACAATGGCCTAAAAAGTCAGCATTGATGCTGCCACATGTATTTAGAAAGAACAATTTTTAATACCTGAAAATATCTCAAGTGTTACTGAAAAAAAGTCCTTTCTATGTGAAAGAGAATAAAAATGAATTGAAAACATTAACTACATGATACTAAAACACACTTGAAGATGGTTTTCTTTTTATTATTATATTTCCATCTCAAGAATCCTTCTGAAAAAAGCATTCTATCATCTCCATTTCTTCAATTAGGTTTCTAGGACCTAAGTAAGAGATAAGTGCTTCTTAAGCTCAATGCCCATATGAGGGTCCCATTCTTTTTTTATTCTAGCAGTAAGCATCTCTAGCTGAGTGTTTTTAGCGGTTACCTAGAAACTCAACATTCTATAAGGAGTGACTTTGACTTCCTCAATAAAAACACTCATCTAATGCTCTTTTATTCGCTGATGTAATAAATCAGACAAAAAGTAAAATAATAAAATGATTACTTAGACCACACTTTCGAGTTTTACTTTTCACATAGCATTTGGTTTGATAAAGAGAGATTATGGAGAAATATCCACACACACACACACACACACACACACACACACACACACACAAAAACATGGCAACCAAAACTCTTCTTTTTTTGAGACAGAGTCTCATTACGTCACCCTCAGTAGAGTGCTGTAGTGTCACAGCTCACAGCAACCTCAAATTCTTGGGCTTAAGTGATTCTCTTGTCTCAGCCTCCCAAGTAGCTGGGACTACAGGCGCCCACCACAATGCCCGGCTGTTTTTCTGTTGCAATTGTCATTGTTGCTTAGCAGGCCCGGGCTGGATTCGAACCCACTAGCCCCAGTGTATGCAGCTGGCACCATAACCACTGTGCTACTGGTGCCGAGCCACCAAAACTCTTCTTTGATCTGCAATTGCCCTTGCAATTTTCCCCATGGAGGTTGAAGGATCTGACTACCATCTCTTGGTGACTTTTATTAGTGGATACTAGATGGGTAATTTCAGCAAGTTTAGAGGTCTAACTGGAGAGAGCATTGTGTGTAAATATACTCTTTTACAGAAACTTTATAATCCTCTATAATAGCCTCTGATAACAGCCTTCAAGCAGTCCCAGCTAGATTATCAGAATTTCTGGTTAGCCATCCCTTTTCCCCGTCCAGTCCTCCGCCCACTCCCCACTCTTCCCTTTGGTATATTGTAGCCTTCTACACCCACATCATGCCCTATTTGTGTTGTTGGTCTTTAGATCATTTTCAGGCTTTAAGCCTCTGAATCTTAGAGAGAGATCATTTATATGCCTAATATGATTTAAGAGCTTACAGCAGAGTATAAAGTTCCTATACTGTGACTTCTTATGATAATATTTAAAAAGTAATAACAAACCTAAAATATATATATTTTAAATTATATGAATAATATGCAATGGCTGCCTTTTCTTTTTCTTTTTATTTATTTATTATTATTATTTTTTTTTTTTGTAATTTTGGCTGCAGCCAGGCTTGAACCCACCACCCCCAGTATATGGTGGCAATGCCCTACTCCTTAAGCCACAGGCACCACCCAAATGGCTGCCTCTTCTAAGTAGGCATATGTCAGGATAGCATGAAGCAACACTAAATTTCTTCATTACTACACAGTTAACTACCTATGGACTGGCTCGGCTCAGCATAATCACCTAAGCAATAGCTTTAGCATGTGCAGTGAAGAGATCAAGTTCACAACCAACCTGGACAATATAGTGAGAACCTGCCTCTGAAGAAGAAAGTTAGCCAGGTGTGGTAAAGCATTCTTATAGTCCCAGCTACTGGGGAGGCTGAATCAAGAGGACCACCTGAGCCTGGGAGGTGAGGCTGCAATGAGCTATGACCTCACCATTGCACTCTAGTCTGAGTGACAGAATGACACCAGTCTCTAAAAATGATTTTAAAAATAAATAAATAAAAGAAGAGATCAAATAGAAAAGTCTCGGGGCCCTAAGTAATTTTCTCACACATTCTCCTGACATCTATATCCAAATCTATATCCAAATCTGAGATAGAATATACTTTCTGAAACTTGTCCTATACTTGAGGTAGAGGAGAAAACTTGGTATACGTAGCTTCAAAAAGTATACAACTTTAAAATTAAAATTTATAAGCCAGTCTCCCTCTACTCTTCAATTATTATTTCTGTGATTATTTTCAGAATTTTCAGAGCTACATGACAATGTGATGTATACTGGTATTCAAAAGCTTACTGACAAAACAAGTCCACTTGTGTTCCTTAATTCCAGATACGAACGATGACAAATTTTAGCTCCTTATAAGCAATCAGAAATGGGAGTGGGAGTGTTAAGACCAAGGGATAATAAGCATAATTCTGTCAATCAGAAACCAAGATGTTAATGCCCTTAGAGGAAAAGTCATATAATAGAAGGTATTCAAAATAATTCAAAAGAACTTCTGGAACATTTTCTTAGTCATTTTTACTTAAAAAAAAAAAAAAATTAAAAGACCGCTGAAATGAGAACACAAATACATTCCTTTCCAGCTGAATGAAACAAGAACACAAATAACCTCCTTTCCCACCTAAAAACTGACTCTAAGAAAGATCACAGAGAACTCCTGCGAGGCAATGCAGGTCACAGACTGACCAGGTGCTGTTGTGGTTTGGTGTGTCTGAGCTGTGCAGCCGTTTGCTGCAGCTTCCGGCACTGCCTGCCACTGCCCCCACCCCACACAATAGAAGAGCAATGCCATGTTTCTCTTCTAAGGTGTTAACCATTTGGATTGCAGGATGGCCAAATGGAAGTTTCACATCTAAGACCAATAACCATGGTGCGTTAGACCAAGGGGACTTTCACTGTAGACACTATGTGCAAGCACCCAACTGCCAGAACCAAACTAGGGATATAAAGAACTATTTTTTTTCTTTTAATACTTTACCATTAGCCTACAGGGATTTTCATAGATAAGGTTTAGTGAATGAAAGGTTTGAGGGTATGCTTTTAATAAACCCTCTAGGGTCCTCACTCTAAAATATTTAACAGGCTCCTGCATCTTCTTCACAGAGAATGAGAAGAACGCCAACTCAGGCTGAAGTGTACTGTGCCTTAAGAACTTACACTGACATTACATGTGTTATGACAGATGCTGTCTTCTCAGGTTAAATTTATCTAATCTAAAATTCATATTTCAAATTCACACTCCTAAGAATTACAGTTCTAGAAAGATGAGATTCATCAATTAAAATTAGCCTTTAGAAGGAAAAAGGCTGGATTGGTGAAGGTGGTTCTCCTGAATAGGCATTACTGTGTAAGCGTACACACGTAAAAGCTGTGTGAGCATACATAGGCCAGTGTTTGTCTTCAAAAGGAGCAAAGATATATGGACTTGTTAAAATGAGATTTCAGCAGAAACATTTCTGTGTCTGCCAGTTTGCCACAGCTGGTATTCTCTGGATTACCTGCAGATACATACAAACGGAGGACTTTATATGGGGAAAGAGGTGGTCAAGTCCCTCCCCTACCTGCTTGTTTTCCCAGTGGAACAAAAAGGGTGGCAGAAGCAGTAAACATGCCATTGTTTGTAATGCAAATTCAAGTGGGGGGAAGGCCTCTCAGCCTAAGCCCAAACACAAATGGTCACCCTGCTCCTGACACCCTAGATGAAGATCTATCATGGTGGATGTCAATGACATAAACACTCAGTTCTGCTAAGGACAGAGTTAAAGAACAAGAAAGCCTTAGTGTGGTTAGGGGTGAAGAAGAGAGGCTGCCTTCCGGTTAAAGTGTTTTTGATCTCAGACACATTAAAAACAGCTGTTAGGTATTAAAAACCAAAGATTGTAACTCACTTTGGTCAGACTCTAAAATGAAAATTGACATAGTTTTGTGGTTAAAACTGAGAAGCTTCTGGAATTGTGCAAACTGCAGAATATCTCAAAAAAGAAAAAAAAAAGATATCTAACCTAAATACAGTTGAATATGTAACAGAATAAAGCAAAGCAACAGATAACAGGGTAAGGTAACTGTTTCCTGACCACACCCCTTTCCTCCACTGACACCCACCACTGCTGACATTCATTCTAGCCACAAATCTTTCCTAAACAATGAATGACTGTTTGATTCACTGACCTCAAAAATTGTAATACATACACTAACAATAAATATCTTCTATTCTATGAAAATTTCAAAATGATTAGTACCTTGACAGAGTGAGAGAAGACTGTGAAGAAGGAAGGGGGCATGCTGGATTCAAGAGAAAGAACCTTGATTTTCAACATGCTTAGGGATTATTTATAAATACCAATAAATTTGTATTATACTGACTTTTAAAAAATCATTGTTTTGAAAGGAGAAATGGCTGATCTCCATAAGGAATAAATTATACAAATACATATTAACTGTATCACAACTGAAAAGTGTAACCCTGTTTTAGTGGTTATTTTCTATTGTTAACCAAGACTATACTTTGATTTGAAAAGAGTTATTTTTCTGAAAAGGCTTTCAACAAAAATCTTCAATTATTTTTTGTGTTAAACATATTTTCCTTCCCCTCTCCATGAAAAAACAAAAAATCTGCTCAAATATAAAAGAAATATCTGATATATTTGCATAATCAATAAATATAAAATTTCCCACAACTTTTATAACTCAGAAGCATTTATTTCAGATGGTCTTTAAATGTTAAACTATATTTCCTTTTATTAATCCACTCCCTTTTTAGGTAGGAGATTCATATGTACCACAGACATCCATATCATCAAAGATTTGAAAATAGTTTAAAACAAAATATGATCTAGCTATTTCCTATAGCAACTATCACAAGACCTCTAACATCCCCTAACATCTCTGTTTTAACTGCTATCTGAAAATTGGAAAAATCTTATTCCCTTATCTAAGAGGTCAAATATGTTTTTGAGATTTGTGGAAAAACAATAACTTCTAAATCACAGTGCCCACACAAAGTGATTATATTTCATATACTTATTCTTTCGACAATCAAAGGTCCCAGATAATCAAGATGACCACAAACAATCTTGTTGGTAAATGTTGATTATGAGCCATTCCTCTCAACTCAGATTCTTATTTACTGAGTTGTATTAACAACACTACTCTTTCCAGATATGACTGATTTTTTTCAGTTGGTAAAAAAGCACTGGGCAAAGAAGTCAAACACCACAGGTACATTTTACCATTTAGGATCTGACAGCCAGAAGGGTCAGTGAAACTGAAACTCTCATCACCAAGACCCATAATACCCTGTGTTTTACTTAAAGGGGTGGGTAAGGGAGGCAAAGTGGGGCAGGAGAGAAGGTAAACATAATGATAGATCAGTAAATATCCATCACCCCTGCTGGAGGAGAGATTCTCAAAGAGAATTTAAAACTCTATCACCAGCACAGTTCACATTCACATACCATTTAAATGTCTTCTCAACCATATAAATGAGGTTTATCCTTCTCAAGAAAACAGAACTACTATCAAAACTGAACTAACAAACCTGAAATTTTTCATTATGTTACCCACTTGCATCACACGGTTATAATACCACTGCACTTCTAAAACTTTAAAAGTAACTGAACCACAAGATAAAAAAAGAACAACTTTCACTGGGGGTACTTTTAAGTGATACTTTCTCAAACACTGACAATAAAGTAAAAATAGCACACCCCCCCAAAAAAAATACAATTATTAGTTAAATATAATTAGCTAATAAAATAAAATGAGACACTGTTTTAAACAGCAAAGTAAGTTTCTGAATTTTTAGCTCCAAATGAGCCAAAGCAGTTCTGATTCCAGACAGCTGTGGACACTGAAAGCTATACAGTCCTTGGCATAAAAAAGATTAAATCAATTTTTTCTTTCCTTAGCACAGAAAACACAAGGCTCATAAAATCACAGATTTATTGATGTAACTTCATTTGATTTTATAACTCATGATGTTTGTTGTTTACAAATTTTAGTAAATAAGACAAAACCTTAAGTTCCCATTGCAAGCTATCAAAGGTAGCACTATCTTCAGGTAACCATTCTTCAAAATAACTCTTAGTTAGCAAGGACCAGTCATATATAATGAAAGCATTTCCAATGAGTTTGAAAAGATAAACATCCTGCCAAAATACAAACTAATTTGCACTTCTGAAAATAATTCGCAATATTAATTTGTTACTCACTGTTCTCGGGATGGGTGGCGAAAGAGATCCATTTGACATGTATGGGTCATTATTCATATTTGGCATCATTATGTAACCAGAATAACTTGAATAGGAGGGTCCTTTGCTGTAGAGGCCTCCATCTGGATGCTTTCCTGGAAGAATCCAAAGAACAATCAATGGCACATTGACTTCCCTTTTATATCACAATATTTTCCCTCTGAGACTCTTAACAGTTAGTTCTAAGACAAATCAGACCTTACATAAAAGATTTGTTTACAAAACACTGTAACTGGATTATCACGCTCTATTTTAGATTGACAGTATTCTCTTAAAGGCTTAGAAGCAAACTAAATGTTTTAAAAACATGTGGTTCAAACAGTACTTCTACTACGCACTGATGTTTCTATAAAATAACTGTTATCCATATATCTCAATTTGTTCTAATGCTAACAAACTGGACTAAAAAATACAGATACTTAAACACATACAAACCTAAAGCTGTAAATATTAATATATTGAGCCATCTATCTACATGCACACATATATTAATACATTTGAAGTTATGCTTCTCCTTTTGGGCAAACTCAAAAATTCTACCTGTACTTTTCAAGTTGTAGAAAATGTCTAGATTTTACTCAGAGAAAGAGTTGTAGCCAGTATATAGGCAACTGTTCAAATTTATTAAGGATTAACTCCAGAAAGCTTAATTTTATGTGCTACCCTTACATCATTCTGCGAAAGAAATCTGTGTTCAGTGTACATATATATATATGCGTGCGTGTGTGTGTGTGTGTGTGTACTTTGAAACTATGAAGGAGGCCGTGATATGCAGTTCTTTTCCCCTCTTCTCCTGATTGACATGTTGTATGTAGGAATACCTCATTCTGGTCAGGTCAATTGTGAGGTAATTGAAGGAGAACAGAAATGTAGGCTGGCCCTACAGGTTACTCGATTCTTTAAAATCACAAGAAGTTGTTTTTGAATCTAAAAATACATATAATTTGTTTAAGTTTTCAGCAAGAATCAGAAATGGGGGGAAAGTCTATTACATTTGATATACACAGTTCCTAATTTTAAGTTTTATGTTTTTACAGATTAGGCTCTATTTTGCTCAATATGACTAAATAGTCATATTTAGTCTACTTATTCACTGTCTGCCTTCTGACTGTAACAAGAAATAAGAAACAGAAGTTTTGCAGATGAAATCCAAAATATTCTTCATATTAATGAGTGAAAAAATACCAAATATCTAAGCTAATTAGAACTGAAGGTAAAAGGAGGAAAAGAAAGAACTCTTTACAGACATTACCTCTTCCCCAAGATTCTGGAACCCAAATGAAATCCAAAGGCCCCCAACTCTTTCAAAGATAGTTTTTAAATTACGTAGTATGCAAGCCAGATAAGTTTCCTGGGTTTTCTTTCCCATTTTATTAAAATGGGAGGTACAGTTATCACACCTGGTCCAGTTTTCTTGAACTTAAGTCCCCAAACACACTCACACACACAGATGAAGTTGGGAGAAGCAGCATCGGTGTCTTACCGTCATCAGGGTGTTCTCTGGCCTTGTCATGGTAGGATTCCTGAGCAGTCTGTGCTTGTCTCGCCACCTAATACCACAAATCCCCACCCCCAAAAGAAAGAAAATCACCTTAGAGTTTGTGTCAGTAATGATGTGTGTGTCCACTGGTAACTCAAAGGAAGAGTGTGGGTACAAAACTGTTTTATTATTCTAAGAGGGATAGACTCAGGTTGAGTACTGGGGAATCTTTTTCTTGTCAATATGCATTTTTGAATGATTATTTAAATCTACCCAGGACCAAAAAGTATAAATCACAACGAAAATGATAAAAATACAGTAAATTTGGGAAAGATCCATATGCTGTTCTGACTGCTGTTTATTAAAACGTATCAAGGCTACTCAGACGCCGAATATAACAGTTGTTAATGGGGTTGAACATTTTTGTAGCCTCTTCAGCCATCATTCACTTCAATCAGATCTTATTAAAAGCAGGGTGAAATATCATTTTGCAGTTGAAAATGGCATTTTAAACATAAATAAGCCAACCTCTCAGATGAGGTCTCAAGCCAATTGTCTTGAGCACTGTCCTAGCAGAAGCTCCATTCAGACTTACAACCTGCCATGGCTAAGTGCAGGCTTACAAGAGAAAATTAGAATTGTTTTGTGGTTTAAAGGGAGGAAAATTTGAGAGTTGGGTTATAGACATCTAAAAGGTAGCCCAGTTAATATCAGTTTTGGTAACCACCATCCACCCAGACTCAACCACGTGCAAATCAGTGGTATCAGCTCTTTACCATCTTCCTTGGGTCTGCCCATGCCCATCACCACTGCAGCCAAGTCTAAAGGAGCCCCAACTCCTGAGTTCTTGAGTCCAACACACAGCCTTCACCCAGACCAGAAAAGCAGAGAAAATGTAAAGTGGGTGGCAAAATTATTTATGGACTTAGGAAGGACAAGCAAAACTGGGAGAAAGAAAAACAGGCTGCTCTACAAATGCGTGGTATG
Source organism: Loris lydekkerianus (assembly GCA_963574355.1). NCBI lineage: Eukaryota > Metazoa > Chordata > Mammalia > Primates > Lorisidae > Loris > Loris lydekkerianus. The sequence goes on from CAUYPK010091265.1 coordinate 19,659, forward strand.
AGAGTTTGGCGAAAAGACTGTTTTGGGTGTTGTTTGGTTCCTTGGACCTCTGTCCTCACAGTGACCTCACCTCCTCAGCACACACAGTCAGAAATCATTTTCGTGCAGTTTAGTGCAGCCCTAGGCCCCCTCCTCATGCTCCTCAAACTGGATTCATCTGATAAAAAACACCCTTATGTTTTCTGAATCCAGGCCCCCAGCCTTCCAAAATGCATACTCACCCCTGCCATTGGGATGGAGAAGGTACTAACTCTGAGGTGTGTTCTTTAACGTTTTGTTTAAAACCCAAAATGTCCCCGCCCCCTAAACCGCACGCTTTCTTTTTGGGGGTAGAAGGATGCCATTTAAGGAAAAAATGGTATACCCTCCAAGTTTCTTTGGAGAGAAAAAGCGTCAGCGAAATTATTTGGTGTCAGAACTTTTCTACCGGATTTCCTCCAAAGGGCTGCCCAGTTGCTGAAGAGGGTGGCCAGCCGAGCGTGGGTTACCGGGGTCCGTGCCCCCCGCCCCCGCACCACGTCAAGCCCCGGGCGCGACCTGAAATAGGCCTACTTCTCCGCACTGCCGGGGACTTTCTCTCGCCGGCACCCACGTGTCTCTATTTACTCTACTCAGGTTACCAGCGCTATCGCCCGCAGCGGGCCAGAAGATCTGATAAAGCGCTTTCTACCCTGCCTGCCTGGTGCCGGGCTTCCGCCGCTTCTCAGTTCTGACTCGCCTTTCGTCTGCATAGATTTGAGGCCTGATCTGGGCCCAAACTAACTCCAAATAAAGACTTTTTTTTTTTTTTCTTTAAGTGATGGGGGTTGGAGAAAACCGCTGTTGCGGGCGGTACAGCGAGGCGTACCCTTGCACGGGCCCGGCTCCGCGCCCACAGCTCCCGGCCGCGGGTCCAGGCGCTGGAGCTCCCGCAGCCGCAGGGGCCCAGCCCCGCACCGCCGCCGCAGCCCAGGCGCGCGGCCCGGCCCAGCCCAGGTCGGTGGCGGTTGGGACCGCTCCTCCTGCCCCCGGCCCAGCCGCCTCCTTTCTCCCCTCGCCTCCACCTAAGCCTCCGGTGGTTTAACGCGCTCTGCAGGCGTCCACCGAGAGAGCGAGCGGGTGTACTTAGTCTTCCGCCCTACGGAAGAACTTCTCGGTGGCGCCGTTTAAACTCGCCCGCTTCAATGCATCCCACCCTTGGCCCCACCAGAAAGTCCGGAGGAGAAACGTTACGGGTCCAGGGCAGCTTTTCCTGCTTGCAAGCCAAGCATTTAGCCACTGAACCCTTAAACTTACCCACTCGGAATAAGTTTCCCTGTACACTCTCCCACACACCGGGGATGGTGCCTTGGGGCCCAGCCGCTCCCCCCACCACAAACGAAAGATCTTCCCGCGACTTGTCAGCCCGCGCTGCCGGGCGCCTGGGCTCCCTCGCTCCCGCCTGGCGCTGCCCGGACCCCCACGCTCTCGGGGCTGAGGGCAGCGGCCCGCTCACCTCGTGTCCGTTGCTGGCCGGGATGATTTCGGACTCGTTAACCAGGGAGGACTTGATGTCAGCTAAATCGCCTTCCTCTTCGGGGTGACTGATCTCGGCGAAGATCTTCTCCTTCTGAGGATCGCCCTCGTCCTTGAAAGGGATCATCTCGTCTGTGGCGCAGAGTTCCGGGTCCCCCCCGCCGCCGCCTCCCCCAGAGAGTTGGGGCATCCCGACGGCCCTGTAATCTCCGCTCCGCAGTGTGAGCACCCGCGGCGACAGCAGGAATGGGGCTGGGGGAGAGGAGTTGGAAGAGTGTGTGCCGGAGCACAGCGGACGGAAGCGGGGTGGCGAGCGCGGGGCCGCCGGCCGGCAGTCGGAGCAGCGGCGGCGGCGTCTGAGTCCCCGCTGCCCCTCTCGCTTCCCCGCTAGGCTGACACTGAAGTCGGCGCCCGCCCCCGAGGCCGAAGGGCACTGGGCTGCGAGGGCAGCCGCAGCCGGCGCCTCCGGAGGCGTCTGCGCGGCGCGGCGCGCGCTCGGCTAGGCTGCCCTGGCCGCGGTGGCCACTTCACGTCCCCCGCGTCGCCTGGGTTTGGGCGCTGAGGACGTCGGTGCTGAAGGGGACACGACCCCCCAAAGTGCTGAGGAGGGTCCGGCAGGCGTCTCCGTGCAAACCTCTTCACCTTAACTTCCCCAGATGCCGAGACAGCAGTTTGTTTTCCAAGAAAAGAGAGGGAAGCTAGGCGAAAAAGCTCCGTTTGCTCCAGTGGAGGAGGTGCAAGGAGAATGAGAAAACGAAATGTTCACTTCCTGAAGGATTTAAAAAGAATACAATAAAAAAAGCCACCCGGGCTGGAGCTGTCCGTTTTAGAGCTTATTTCCTTCCCTTTCGCTGCGGTCTTCCTTCTCGAGGCTCATTTAATCTGCAGGAGGAGAAGGAGAAGGCGGGGGCCGAGGAGGGGGAGAAGAGAAAGAGAAGTTTGCCAAGGGAAAAGTTTGAACCGGCAAGCACTGGGAATTGGCAGTGGAGGGCACACCGAGGTCTGGAGAGTCACCGCGGGGCCGCGGTCCCAAAAGCTTGTGCCGGGAGCTCGAGCCGATACGCACACGCAGCCCGACTCCTCTTTGTTCCTGGCTCGAGTTTCTCCGCCTGGCTCGCTAGCTCGCAGCTCTCCACGTCTCAGCCGGGCCCGCTCTGTCAAAGCAAAGAGCTGCGCCCCTTGGGTTCGCCCAGACCAGAGGAGTAGACGCCCCGAGCTTGGCCGCGCACTAGGCTCCGGGCGCGTCCCGGCTCCCCGGCCCGAGAGCGCGCAGCCCGCGTCCCTCCTCCGCGCCCTGCCCCGCAGGTGAGCGGCTGCGCCTCCCCACCGCTTCTCCTCCTCCCGCGCCTCGCCGGCGCTGAAAAGCTACCCACTTGCGTCGCTTCTCCTCCCCCTCCCCTCCCCCGCCTCCAGCTCTCCTTGGCTGCCCGCTGGAGGGGAGGAGGGAGTCGGCGAGAAGGAGGTGGTGATTGAGGGCTTTTTTCCCCCCTTTTTTTCTGTTCCCAGGGCCTGTAGGACCAGTCCTGGTTTGGGGGTGTGTATGTGCGCGCGCGCGCGCCTGAAGGGAACAATCAGGCAACTTGAGGAGAAAAGGAAGGACCGGGCGCAGCTAGTAACCCACGGTGAGGCACGCTTTGCCCGCGCGAAATTGGCAAGAAACATTGCCGGAATGGTTTGACTTCACCATCTAAGTATCTGTTCTCTAGTCCCCTGCCCACCCACCCACTCCTCTACCTTAGCCAGTCTCTCCCCCACCTCCTTAACGCCTCCCACTCTCCCTCCCTCGCTCTGGCAGGGGAAGGAAGATGAAAGAGAAAGCCGCCGTCGCTGTGATCGACACCGCATTGATAGATGCTCTGACAGGAGGGTATGAGGCGGGAATCAGGGACTGAGAGAAGGATAAGGGGAAATACAGCGGACATTGCCTAACCAGTAAGAGAGAGCAGAAGCTCGAAGGACAAGGAAAAGATAGCCGTGGCTTTCCCAAATATATTATCACACAAATGCTCGGAGACAAGGGACAAGGGAGCACACCCTAGTGAAAATACAATCTCTAGGCTTACCAAGACAAACAGGGCGAAGATGAAGAAACTGAATACTGGATCTTAATTAGCGCCTTTTAAACAATATCTCTTTCATTCCGCCCTCTCCACGGGATGTATGAAGAGTTAGGCTGGATCTCTTCGTGGGTCTTCGGAGATAACACGCTGCAGTGCGTGGGAACCTTGCAAAGAATGAAAAGCCAACACAAGAAGGGGGGAAAGAAGGCAAAAGGACCCAGGAGAGCAAAGCCAGAAAGAGGGAGGGAAGACCGGTCCCTGGCACCTTAGGCAGCAGCACTGAAAGGGACCCTTGAAGATGCAAATCCTAATACAACCTCAAAAATTCCCCAGTCTCCACCGTCTCTTTGATGCATTTTGTACAAGGATAGAGTTTTAAGGAGCTACTTTGTGAAAGTTACAGTATAAGCAAAGCTTAAGTTTGAAAACACATTACATTTTGTCCCTTGGCTCTCAAACCCCCTGGGTTGAAAATCTAGGGAAATTATTATACCCAATACAGTAGCCATCTGTAAAATCTCAAAACAGTAAACAGGAGACAAGAAGGAATGTATCCCCATCTACCTTAAATTGAAAATAAACACTACAGAATCAGATCTTTGCTCTATTACATAGAAATAGGCAAAGATCCTCTTCCTAATGGTGAAATTGCAGACTGCTGGACATTGTCTAAGTAAAGACTTTAACAGTGTTCTAAATGAGTACTTAAAACTTCACATACTGGTAACTATTATTTCTTTAGGATGAGAATTTACCAGGAAGCAATTTTTAAAACTTTATCATTTAAAGGATTCAGTTGTTCCTTGAACATGGCCAGTAGTTAGTTACATGTAAATTCTGTCTGGGAGATTGGGGTAAAATTAAAGGACTGTTGAAGGAAGCCAGGAAAAGTAAAACATTAAATCTGCTTTAAATAGCTGACAATGCTATGCCTTAAAAAAGAAAAACAAAATGAATAGTCTGCTACAGGGTGTAAAAAGCCCAATTTTTGTGTTTTGGATGGTGGTGGTATGCAACTTCCCTTGAACTTAGGCACCAGTGTGAGTGGATGTCCCAGAGAGGTGACTATATAGTTGTGTCAAGCATTTATGCCTTTGTTCTTAAATATAGGGAAACAAAGTCAAAAGATGTCCTATAACTGGGCCAATTTAACCAATAAAGGAATTGGAAAATGCAGTTTCACAGTAGCCAGAAGTTCCTTTTCATCAAATCCTTGAAGAGGGGGAGGAGGAACACAGAATGGCCGGAGGGTATTTTCTGGAAGCCAAGGAGAGATTACATGAGGACTCCTACATCCCCCTATTTAAGTGTCAAAACTAATTCGGATCCCATTTTCTCCTTCAAGTTAATTATCTGGACTCCCTGAGTCATTTGGAGCTCAGCTCCAGGTGTCCAGCAGATTAGGGGCTCAAGAAGATGGGAATTTTTTGAACAATAACTAGTGGTAACTGTTTATTAGAAGGGCCGAGGGTAGGTAGCTGCGTTTGGTACTTTGCTGTAACCCTCTCTATTGGAAACATTGTTTCTAACGAAATCACCCAGCGACTCTCTCTATTTGCTTGGCTATTTGTCCTCGTGATGGTGTGTGTGGTGTTGGCTAATTGTCTTTTGCATTGTCTGAAGAGCTGCACTTAAAGTGGCTTTACTGGAAACCATGAGCCCCAGTTTTTTAAAGCTTTGTCTGGGGGAAGGGTTGAGTTTCCATGCGAATTAGGTCTATTCTGAGGGGGGAAAGCAGAGGGGACACTGGAAGGGCGAAGTAACCCCGCGACGTAACCTCAGGAAGACGTTTCTCCTCCCTGACAGATTGGGTGCAGTTCCTGGCAAAGGCCATTCTGTCGCCCGGCGGTCCCTTCTAATTTGTGTGGGGGCTGCTATTAACATAAGCAGTCGCCTCTTCGGGTGCAGCGAGTAGGATCCCAGGTCCGGGATGTGGTGGGTGCGGCGCGGGAGAAGCACCACCGCCCGCCGCCCCCTTCCCTCGGATGTAGAGGCAGGTTGTTCGTGTGAACTCGAGCGAACGACTGGAGGTTGGCTGTTGTAGGTTCACTCCTTCAGGATGTGGGTTTCAGGGGGCGTTTTGATGTGATTTAATTCCGACCGTGAAACAATTGCTCAGGGCTGGCTCAATTGCTGTTGGTTTTTCCCCTCCTGGTGGCTTTGGTTGGTTTGGGTTTAGTTTGGGAGCGAACTTGTTTAACATCAACACTTGCTTCTGCAAAGGGCGCCGTCGCCCGCGCTGCGCATGGGGGGCCCGAGGGCCTGGCGCCCTCCCCGCGCCGGAACCGAGCCGAGCGCGGCCCGCGGCCCGCAGCGTAAGCGGAGCCCAGCCTCCGCCGCGGGGAGCAGGGGGACGGGGAGAATGACACCCCCCCCCACGCCACAAACCCCTCCCCCCGGCGAAAGTCCAGCGAGTCCTTAATTACAGAGGGAAGCGCTGCGCCCCTCACAGCCCTCTCCGCCCCCTGGGTCCTCACCCCCGCCCAGGCTCCGGGTCTTCCCCTTTGTGTGGCCTGGACTCTCTCCCAGCTACAACTTTGGTGGGATCCCAAAGAAAGGAGGTGGCGGGGGCCTACGGAAGAGGGAGAAGCCAGGGAGGAGGACAAGAAAACGAATAATGTGATTCCAGAGGCGGAACTCAGACCCCCTCGATTTCCCGCCCCAGCTTCAGCAGGATGTCAGGGCTGCGAGCATCTTCGGTTTAACGGACTTCGCGGAAAAGGGCGGGGGGGAGAAGTGGCAGTTTGTGTCCCAGGGGTTCTTCTGCCTCTAATTGCCTCCTCCTAAGTCGGACTCAAAACCCCAACCTCCGGGTTAACAGGGAAATCGTGGGACCGTGAAAATGTCGTCCCCAAATCCGGCCGCCTGCGGACGTCGGGCTTCCGCGGGGCGGGCGCCGCTCGGCGTCTGCAGCTCGGCCGGCCTCGCGGGGCTCGAGCGAACAGGGTCCGCCCGCCCCTCGCGCCCTGCGGAGGCTTCCCCGCGCTCGGTGGATATAGGCCGACGCCGCGTCCGCGCCTCGACGGGGAGGGGCTCGCGGCGCGGCCGTCCAGGGACCCGGTCCTCCCCGGCCGGCGAGGGCGGGCACCCCGCGCTCTCCGTGCACTCTGCCTGCCGCCCCGCCGCGTCCGCGCTCGGTGGCCTGAGCTCACGTGCCGAGGCAGCAAGCCCGATGACAGGCGACAGGAGCCAGGGGACGCGGGCCAGACGCAGAGGAACCGAATGAGCCAGAAAGAGCCCAGCCCTGCGCCCTCGAGGCTCGGCTCTGACGGGAACTGGGACTCCCACCCTGAGGGGCAGGCGTTACGAAAGGACGGGATGCCCAGAATGGAGTTGAAACCGAGGTGGGAGCTGGAGTAATTTTGCCGACCGCAGGACTGTTCGCTTAGTGGGCAGGTCGTGACATTCTTTTCCCTCCTTTCTGAAAACTTTTCTCCGGAGCCTTAACTTGGCATACTGACCGGCCTCGGGTTGCTCGCCGGCTTGTAGGGCGGACGCCGGGATCGGTTCCTCAGCCCACTCCCCGGGGCCCCGGTCCGCTCCCTCTGCCCGCCCCCCGCGTCGGGGACGCGCGCAGACAGCTCCCGCGCGCGCGCGAGCCGCGCCTCAGAGCGGCCGAGGGCGGCGCCTGCGCAGGGCCTGGCGCGGCGGCGCGGCCTTTGAAGTCCCGGCGGCTGCAGCTTTCATCCTTTCTTTTTTCCCTCGTAGGCCCCTTTGTGTGACTAAATTTGGCAAGAATATGGATCTGAGCCAGTCTTTCCACGTGTGCTCCCAGCTCCCAGCTGAGAAGGCCAAGGGTTCTCTTCCGGGTAAGGAGACAGGGAGAAAGATCAAAGAGTTTGGGAAGCTGGATCTGAAATGTGAATTGAAAATAAAAATCAAGCCTGGACACATTCCAGTTTCTAAAGCAAAACCAACCCTCAGCAAAGGCCTTCTCTCTGTGGCTCTCTTTCTTTCTGCTGCCTTTGACTCTGTCTCCTTTTCTTTCCAGAGACCATTCCTGAGCACATGGAATAACATGAGGTGAACATAGGGAAACACTTACTTTCTCCAGATTTTGTTTTGCAGTAATTTTATTAGGGAAAATATCTTGTTCATAATTACCCGTATGTTAAGCTGAATTTTTTCAGCCATAAATATTGTCTTATTTTAGTATGCTTCGCACTTTCCTCTGCAGCAGCATTTGGGAAGAGAACGCTGACACAACACGTGTGCTCATGTTCATTGTACATTCGGGTAGGGGGTTGTCGACATACAGTATAGTCCCTACATACCTTTCTTCCACATAAGTTAGATTCTAGAAAACCAATGTTAATAATTTTAGCAAAGCCCTTACTATCACAGTGGTCTCTATGACTTGACATCCTCTTATTAATAGTGGAGATCCTTTCCTGCAGGCAACTAGACAGAAATGTTTCTGTCTTTAGGGCTAGAAAAATGTAAGTTCCCTTTTTTAATACACTTCTTAAGGGATATTCTGTAGTTTTGGAAGTAACCAATATCAAAAGACAGCTTTGTAGCTGTGTGATGCATTGTCAGAAATTCTAAGTTGGACATGGGCTCTGCTACGCCCTGTCATGCCATGGGTGACCTGGGACAAGCCATTTAACCTCTCTCGGAGTCAGTTTCCTCTCTGAAAATGGGTGTAATAATAACCCACTATTTAGTAAGATAAGGTATGTGAAAGTATGTACAAATGTAAGGAATTATTAGTCTAGGGAGTAAAGATAATACTTTTAAGGAGAACTGTTAAGTTGTAAAACCAAAACTTCTAAAGCTCTTAGGAACCTTTATCACAGGTCCAAATGAGGATGGTGTCACACTAACAGGTCTACTGCTGTGACCATCTCCACATATCCCAACAGTTGTTTCACAAAGACCACCAAAGTCACCATAGCATTTGATACCCCAGAGTGAGTGTGATAAGAGAACATGACAACGAGAGAAGTAATATGCCTTAACTCATGTTTACTTGGGCTTTTTGTGAATTCATAAATGGTTGAAAAATGATACTGAAAATAATGTATTTTTTGTGAAGCATTTGAGGAAGCTCACAGTAACTCTGAAAACAGTCTTAGCTGTGTGACAGCCTGTTCTTAGGGGTAATGTATATGTGGGTAAAATACTTCTAACAACAGCAGTAACTCAGGACTTGGCCAGGTGCAGTGACTCACTACTGTGATCCCAATACTCCAGGAGGCCAAGGCAGGTGGATTCCTTGAGTTCAGGTGTTCGAGACCAGCCTCAGCAAGAGTGAGACCCTGTCTCTACTAAAAATACAAAAAAATAGCTGGGTGTTGTAGCAGGTGCCTATATTTCCAGCTACTTGGAAGGCATAGGCAAGAAGATTGCTTGAGCTCAGGAGTTTGAGGTTGCTGTGAGCTATGATGATACCACAGCACTCTACTCAGAGTGAGACTTGGTCTCAAATAGATAGCAACAATAACAAAAACCACCTAAGAACTCAGGGGTTGAGGGAGTGACAAGAAAGCTGTCTTTTTTGAGATTGTGTTTACCTACCAGAATAGAATAGAATGTGACTACATGTCCCAGGCAAAGATAACTCAAGTTTATAGTGCAGTAAAGATTATTGCTAGGGCCAGGACAAGGTGATGGGAGTAGTATAGGTGTAGTACTTAAGAAATTTAGTTGGGCGGCACCTGTGGCTCAGTGAGTAGGACACCGGCCCCCCATACCGAGGGTGGGGAGTTCGAACCCAGCCTCGGACGAACTGCAACAAAAAATAGCCGGGTGTTATGGTGGGTGCCTATAATCCCAGCTACTTTGGAGGCTGAGGCATGAGAATCGCCTAAGCCCAAGAGCTGGAGGTTGCTGTGAGCTGTGATGCCACAGCACTCTACTGAGGGCAACAAAGTGAGACTCTATCTCTAAAAAAAAAAAAGAAAAGAAAAGAAAGAAATTTAGCTGAGTGTACTTCATGTGTGAGCCTTTCTAACTTAAGCTAAGCCCACCAGCATAGTCTTTACTGGGCTTAGCTTCCCAATATAAAGTTTTCATTTTGGCCTAATGTACAAAGTAATGAATGGTGTATGTGTGGGGAGAGGATGTTCCAGTGTTCCTTTACCCTTTTGCCATGGCCCAAGGCTGCCTTGGGTACAGAATTCTTCTGAGATTGGTGCCTCCTGCTAGCAGAAACCCTTAACCTTTGCAGATCATGTTGAAGAGCCTCTAACAATTTTTGTTGGCACTGAGGAGGCACCTTTAATTTTTAAGATATCTTTCCCACAAATGTCCCATATTAGAAGTGGATGCTGATCAAGTCCACTGGTCAACTTCCTTTCACTCTTCTTAACAGATGAACCTTTTTGAAATTTATTATTGTCCAAAAGAGGAACATAGACCAAGGCACTGAGAATTATATTAATATTTTGTTTGCGGGGTTTAGTGGAGGAAGCTCTGAAAATACTCAGGGAAAACCTGAGTTTCAATATTTCTATTGAAGAAAATAAACTCCCTGAAGGGGGAGGATGGCCAAGGGATTCATAATACTTGTTTTTATAAATCTGTTTCCTCAATGGACATGGTAATAGAGGTGCTTCTTGAATTGTAAATGTACCTCACAAAATGGATGACCTAGGTTGTATTCTCAGGCTTCCTGGGCTCTGTCAGCATTGGGCAAGCACCTAATCCCTGGTTTGAGGCTAGAAGCCAGAGCCACAACCTTCTTGCCTAAAGGCAAGAGCAGTACCAAGTGAGCCATATGAAGATTAATGCAGAACAAGGTCATTAGTCTCATTGTTTATCCAGTTACTTACAGCACAGATCTGTATAAATTTCAGCTACGGTGGTTGCAGCCTGCCTTTGATGTGTGTAATCTGTACATTTTAGTGCTCCAGGAAAGTGCCTGACTGACAGGATCTACATCCAATGCCCAGAAAACACATCTTACACAAGCACAGTGAAGCGTGGAGTTGAACAATTTTCCAGTGAGTTCCATCAAAGTAAATAAACCAACCTGGAGGGTCAGGATTGTGCCTCCTTTTTCTGATGCCGTGACTTTTGGTTGTCCTTGTGACTGATTTGTTTTTGTTTTCGTTTAAAACTGGGCAATAGCTGGCCTTAAATCTTCACTTACATCTCAGAGGAAAGACTTAAACCTACATAACATTGACCTCGAGGATGCTTGCTTTTTAAAAAGCACTCAGTCCATAAAAAAAGACACATTAAGTAAGGTTATCTTTACTGATATATACATTTCTCCAAGACACAGCCAATTTCCAGTTCATTCCTGAACTCTGATTTGCCTGTGGAGCTACACTTAAACTTAGAATTAACAATTATGGGGGTGAATTTCACAGGTGGAGAGAGCCAGGGCAAATGGTTTGGCTACAAAATTGTCCTATCTGGCTCAACTAAACACTTTTGAGGGGCAAAAATAAGTAAATTTGCCTTATCTGAATTTGACTTTAAGGTCCTGCAGATATATTTTGAGACTTGAATTATCCAGATATTTGGATTTTTCAGTTCAAATTCTTTGGATGATTTTTAGGTTGTTTTACTTTGTATCTCATAATGGCTGAGTCTGTTAGTCCATCTCAAGGTAGCTGAGTCAGACAGATCTGGTTGACGCTCCAGCTCTGGCGGTTAGCTCTCTTGCATGCTCCTGCAATGGCCTCCTAACTGGTCTCTTGCTTCCACTACTGCTGGGTTCCCTGCAGGCCCCTAACAGTCCATGCCTCCTAGAGCAGTAAAGTCATCCTTTAACGTCCTTTTTATTGTAGCTTCTAAGTCTCTGTGTGAACTTCTGCCTGCTTCCTCTTGTTCACTGCTTTCCAGTGTACAAAGCACTTGTGTATGTGTGCGCGCGCACACACACACACACACACACACCACTCAGTCCTTTACTTGTGGCTTCTGCCCAGAAGTTCCTGGACAGGTAGATGGTCTCAGGGCTCACTCCCTGCCTTCATTACAAAAAGTAACAAATAATTGGTATAAAATTACCTGGCACACAGTAGTTACACTCACTAGGTAGTAACTGTAATTGTGTAGGTTAGCACTGCCAACAGAAGTATAATGCAAATCTCATATGTAATTTTAAATTAAAAAGCTAGAAAGGCAGATTAATCACATATTTTATTCAACTCAAATGTTGAAATTATTACTATTTTGACTGGGTGCAGTGGCTCATCCCTGTCATCCCAGAACTTTGGGAGGGCAAGGCTGGTGGATTGCTTGAACTTAGGAGTTTGAGACCAACCTGAGTAAGAGCAAGACCCTATCTCTACTAAAAATGGAAAAACTAGCCGGACATGCCTGTAGTCCCAGCTACTCAGGATGCTGAGGCAAAAGGATTGCTCAAACCTAAGTGTTTGAGGTTGCTGTGAACTATGATGCCATAGCACTCTACCCAGGGCAACAGAGTGACACTCTGTATCAAAGAAAGGAAGGAAGGAAGGAAGGAAGGAAGGAAGGAAGGAAGGAAGGAAGGAAGGAAGGAAGGAAGGAGAGAGAAAGAAAGAGAAAAGAAATTATTACCATTTAAACATAATCATTATTAAATCTGGTAAATGAAGATATTACGTTCTTTATTCATATGAAGTGTTTGAAATATAGTACACGTACAGCACATCTTAGCTCAAACTGGCCACGTTTTGAATGCCAGAGTTGCTGTCATCTTTCTAATGGCAAGTTTTTGTCTGATTTATCTTTGTAGCCCCTATCAGATCCTGCACATTTCCCTCAAAACGATAGATTAAAAATGTATCAGAGAATATCAGAACAATATGTTGTTCTTATATAGTATTTTTCATGACAAATACAGACTTTCCACTTTATTGGAATGTGAATTAAGTCTTTGTGAACTAGCTGGAGATTATAATCATCATTTTAAGTATACTGTGACAGTGCTTTTACCCACATTGTGCTTCAAGTGTGTTGCTGAATTGCTTATTTTTTCTACTTTAAAAATAGTAGATTTATCCTTGAACTTGAGGAAATATGAAAGTTGGAAGATTTTCTGCATTATATTTTCTAGAATAACTTTTTTTCTTGTATAACTGCCAAACTCACAGTTCTATACGTGTCATCCAGAATCATGGTGTTGAAGTACATTCTTCTCAGTATAAAGTACCACAAGGATGGAAAAATGAGTATCCAGTGTACTCAATACTTACATGAAGCCAATATATAAACAACTACATGCCCACACAAAAGAAAAATACAAGTATATTCTAGTGAGGGGGAGGGAAGGGGGAAGCGGGGAGGAGGAAGGGTGACTAATGGGGTCTCATCTAATATGTACACAATGTGAGTGTGTTCAGCACGCCTCCTGGGTAAAGGGCTCAACTTTACCTTAAACTTAAACTTTACCTTACAATTAAAGACTATGTAAACTAACCATTTATCCCCTCATATTAATCTGAAATTTTTTTAAAAAGAGTCATCCAGGATCAAAGTTTTCTCAGGAAATATGTGACAAGGAAGGTGCCCAATCCCACTGCAGAGTTCAGCTTCAGGTGCGTTTCCTCAGCATGAACCAGACAGTAAGTCTACTCTATCCTGTGTCTGGAGTGTTCACCAAAATATCATAATAAGGCATTAATCTTAGACCTAACCAAATGCTTTATAGTTGCAAAAATCGGCCCTCCCCCCCATTTCAGAGATTTAAATCTGATGCAAGAAAAAGATGAAGGTGAATGAAAGAGAGCAGAGCCACTTCCTGCAAGAAATGGTAAAGAATCTTCTAGTTAGAGATCTCCCTCCAAGGCCTTGATATGTTTTTATGGCTAGAGAAGCATTACTTGGAATTAAGTACACGGACATGTTATCCTTTACTATGACTTTCAAATTGACCTATGGATTCTGTCATCAAAACTACAGAGAGTTAAGGATTATGTTTCTGCCACCACTGAAGTGAAGAGTGTATAAGAGAGAAAGTTAAGTGTTTTAACAATTGCTGAAATTATTTTGCCAATAAGAACATTAAAAATATATTCAAAAGACTCTTCAGTAAGGTATTCAAAGAAGTATACTTTTTAACTTTGAATGGTCTAAGTGTTCAAACTATGCATTTATTAAATAAATTCTGATACAGCCAGAGGGTGGCTATGAAAATATACTGTATTTGTATGAAATGTACAATTATTTTTATTCACATGAAAAGATGTTAGTGATGTATTGCTTAGTGAAAAGGCAAGTTATCAAACAGCAAGTGTAATCATGCCTCACTTTGAAAAATTCATCTCTCCATATTATTTATCAGAATGTAAACTTTATGAGAGCAGGGGCATGATCTTGTTAACCACAGCATGCCTGGTGTCTAGAATAATTCCTGGCACACAGTAGGCTCTTAATCAATATCTGTTGACCACATCTGGGAGAACAGACACTAAAATATGAACAGTTTTCTCCAAATAGAGCCATGAGTGATTTTTAGTCTTTGTATTTTTTTTTTAAAATTCATATGCAATGAAACATTATTAAAGTAATAAGATAAAATTTCAAATATTACAAAAAAAATTCTAAAAATAATAGAGCTCATCCTAGGGAATTTTGACAATAACAACAAGAAGAAAGAACTAGTGCAATATTGGAGCCATGCCATCATAACAGGCACGATTTAGGGACCACCAGGTGGTCACACAGAAGTTAATACAAAAGGGCTTAGATAGTTTTATGGCAATCAGGCCTTTTTATAAAAGGTAAAATTTAAACATAGAAAGATAACAGAACATTTTAGTCACCAGAAATTTCCCCTATGAAATGAGGGGAAATTTGTTTTGTTTTCGTTTTTGTTTTTTGAGATAGAGTCTCACTCTGGTTGCCCAGGCTGGAGTGCCCTGGTGTCAGCCTAGCTCACCAGACCCTCAGACTCTTGGGTGGAAGTGCTATTGCTACCTTACCCTTCCTAGTAGTCATGACTATAGGTGCCCACCATGATGCCTGGGTAATTTTTCTATTTTTGCTAGAGACAGGGTCTCACTCTTTCTCAGGCTGGTATCAAATTCCTGAGCTCAAGCAACACTCCTGCTTCGGTCTCTCAAAGTGCTAGGAGCACAGGCATGAGCCACCCGGCCAAGATGAACTTGTTTTAAAGCAACTTTTACAGCTGCATTTCTGGTGAAATGTCATTGTTGTTAGCTTGTTGTTTTCTCCTAGTGGGTGTATTCCTTAAACTCTCTATGACTGATTTTCTCCATCTGAAAATTTGTCATCTTGGAGTGTGACTTCCCAGAAAATTCACTAATACTGTTACATACTTTGTAGGAAGGAGAGAAATGGGACTCTGGTTATTAGGTTGACTATCAAGAGGGCTGAATGGAAACACTGACCAAGTAAATTTAGTAAAATCACTTGTACTGTGAATTGTTTTTCAGAGTACTAGATGAAATGACATCTGTAGTCCCCACAGACACAGCAATCAGAAGAGGTCTTGGTTGCTGCAGAGGAGGATGTTTGGGGGAGGGGATTGTGGAAGTAAGTGACTAAGGAAGTGATGGGGTGATTTTCAGAGGCAGCTCTGTGTCAGAGACTGGGGAACGTAAGGCTCCTTGGTGGGTGCAGAAACACAGCAGAGCAATACCACAGATTTGTGCACAGCCCCAACACATGCCTTCCAGGCTTAGCATTCCTCTGGCCTCTGTTCTGGTGCATTGCATGTACCCAGTTGAACACAGCAAACAGGAACATCTTTCAGCTATAGCACAAAATCGTACTTATTGTAGAAAAGAGAGCATTTCCTGAATTTCTTTTATGGGAAGTGTTAAAAAATACAGACAGGACATAGTCTGATGTTTTTTCCCTTCATTGTGTAATAGCTGAGTTCCTCTCTCTCTGTCTTTGTCTCTCTCCCTCATTCTTTGGCGAAGATAAACCTCAACTTTCAGATTTTTAGGAAGGGGGAAATTTAATCAACTTAAATATAATTTCAAAGATCCGTTCCAAAACAGTCTGATCAATAAATAGGTCAAAACTGTCCCAAAGAGTAACTATGGAATGGATTGCAGCATGGTTCAAGTCAGGCCATTTCCCAGCTAAGTGTCACAACTTCTTAGATTACTAGCCTGGTAGTCCAAAAAGACATTCCACGCTGGGACGGAAATATAAACAATAACATGAAAGCAACATCAAGGGTTTACTCCAAGTATGGCCTGCAAAACACTCCCTACCTCCCCGCTCCGCTCCTTGCGGTCCCTCCCTAGTGCATGTCATCCCTCCCCTTTCTCCATGGGCCTTGCAGCATGCGAGGTGTGAAATCACTCGATAAACTGTTTCCATTGGTGTGTTATGAGAATTTCATAGTCTGACCCCCGAAAATGAAGGGAATTACAACTGATAGGAGGGATAATTTGATGCCCAAAGTGGTGAATTGGTTGCCAGAAAGTTACCTAGGTAAGAAATACCTTTGCATAGTCGCCATGTAAGTTAGAAATAATAAGTGAGCTGAAAATTAAAATAGAAAAGATTAATTTCTATGAGAAGACCAATTGGACACAGAGCAATAATATGAATTATAACCTGAGAGTTTACTTAATAACTATTTTCTTTTGTTTCTCTCCTTCACTTGTAAACCAAGATACGTATATTTTTATTTTCTACACAAGTTAATGCTCTATGATTATATTTATTATCCCAACAATAGCAATAATGCTCTTTTTTTTATTAAATCATAGCTATATACAGTGTGCTGGTTTTATATACAATTTGAAATATTTTCATCAAACTGGTTAACATAGCCTTCAGGACATTTTCTTAGTTATTGTGTTAAGACATTTATATTCTACACAACAATGTTCTGTAAATGAAAAGCATTGTCATTATATTTTTTTCTTGATTATTAAAATGGAAAAAAATTGCAAATCAAATGGACATCGTACATTAGTTACTATAAATATTTCACTTACTGTGGATGATTAAAAAAAAAACAAACCTATTCTGTTTCACTTACTGCTTCAAGTAAATTACATTTTCTGCCTCTCACATTTGAATACAAGGCTGTTATCTTAGAGTTCCCAGCACTGTGGAAGAAACATTTCATGGAAGTAACTCTATTTCAGCTGTAATGTCTCTTTCTGCTCCTTTTTCCTGAAGCAAAAGAAAGAAAAGGAAAAAAAGAAAACAATAATAATTATATTTCTAGCCTGAGATGATGGTCCTGTGAATAAAAAAACTCTGCCCTCACTTTCAGTTAATCAGGGGATGAGTGATGTCCTGTTTCTTCAGGGTTTCTTCTAGTCTTAATGAGATGAAAGAGAAATTTGCAACCAAATAAGAGTAGTATTGCAGGCATTACAACTAATTTATGCAGTTAAAAACTCAGGATTTTATTCGGATCTGACTAAAAAGATGACACAAGATTTAATTGAAAAGGAAAGAAGGGGCAATTTCTCTTTTTATTTTGGTAACTTTATTTACCCCGTGTCATGACTCAGTAATTATGCTGCAAGCCTCACTGTGAGTACTGATGAACTGACTTCGTGTCCTTCTATGATGTTGATACTGGATTAAAATAGAACTAGCTCCATCATTCGGGACTGCTTGCTTCTCTTTTTCTTCTTACTATCTCCCTTTTCCCATCTTCCAGATGGATAACAGAGAAGAAGAGAAGAGAACAGACTCACTGACTTACATAAAACAAGTCATTTTTTTACTATAGAGACTCCATATGCAGAATATCCATTATATGTACTACACATACTTTATTATGTAGCCAGTATTTTGCTTATGTAAAAAGTAGAAAAATAAACTAGTCATTTAGATAACCCGGACATATACTGTACTAATTAAGAAAAACTGTTTTTTTAACCCAAATTAATCAATCAATTAAATTGGACTAAACTAATATTCAATAAACCTTATTTTGTCATGAAAATAGACATTTCTTCAGGTTCCAAGCAGTGCTGAAACCACAGGCACAAAAAGGGTAGCAAATGAATATATGTACTTCTTTTCTTGAATGTATTCCAGACATGCTTTTCATCCCAGTTCTTCACCCAAACTGCTGATCTGATAGTCAATTCTCAGTTCTTTTACTTGACACCATTGGTCACACTCTCTTCTTTTGCTTCCAGGATGCCGTCCACTCCCTTGACCTTTCTGGCTCTCCTAGGCCATTCTGGAGACTCTGTGTCTTGTTTGTTGTCTTCTCTCTGACTTCCAGCTGGTGGATTGCTCCAATGGCAAAGCTTTTCACCCCCCTCTCTTTTCTGTCTAATTCACTCCCTTGATGACTTCATCCAGTCTTGTGCCCTTAAATACATTGTATATGCTAACAAGTCCCAGAGTTGTAGTGTTTTCCTAAACCCAGCCTCGATGTATAGACATGGGTATCCAGTCACCTGCAAACCTCTCCATTTGGACATCAGATAGGTATCTAAAACTCAGCTTCTAATTTTTTTCCCAAATCTGCTCCTCCTCAGGAAATGGTGGGTCTATTTTCCCATTGCTCAGGACAGAAGCCTTGGAACCATGCTTCACCCCTTTTCTTTCTCCCGGCATACAGTCTATCTACAAATTGTCCATCTGAGACGGGTACTTCTCACCATCCTAACTCAGGGTGCCTCCATCTTTCACCTGGATTTTGAAAGTCACCTCTGAAGTAGTCACCTTGTTTCTGCCTTGCCGTCCCTGTCTATTGTCTATAAAGCTGCCAAAGTGATCTTCTTTAACCTGTGTTAGTCCATGTCTCTGCTCAGAAATTTCCAGCAGTTTACTATTTCACAATATGCTACAGCATCCTGTGTGATCTATACTCATTTATCACTTTTCTGATCTCATCTCTTACTATTCTCCTTGCTTATTCTGAATCAGCCACAGTTTTCTTGTTTCTCAAGTCTCAGGTATGTTCTTCCCTAGGAACTTTACACAGGCTATTTCCTCTGTCCGTAGTAATCTCTCCCCAGATCTTCATGTGGCTTACTCCCTCACCTTCTTTGCGTCTTTCCAGATAGCTCTTGTCAGTAAGGTCTTCTCTGAGCACCCTATTTGAAAGCATAACTCCTTCATAGCCACTGGTACCCCCTATCATCTTTTCTTGCTGTATTTGTAATACTTCTTACTAGCTGACATCCATTTATTTTATTGATTTTTTTATTGACTGTCTTCTCCACTGGAATGCAATTCTGTGATGGAAAGATACTTTTATGTTTCCTTCATTGCTGTAACTTTAGCACTTACAACAGTTCCTGACATACACACATAGAGTCAAATGTTTGTTAAATAAAAGATTATCTACAAAAACACATATACATACTAGTAGCATATTGTACCCGTACACTTTATGCCTTGTTATAGTTGTGATTCCCAAAGTGGGTATAGCTTGATATTTGCAAATAATTAACCATATTTTAAAAAATCATAGAAGCTGTTAATTGAAGACTTTTAATGGTATTTTTATAAGTGTAAAAATTCCTTTTAAAAGTGATCATTTAGGTGGGTGTGGTGGCTCATGCCTGTATTTTCAGGAGTTTGAGATGAGCCTGGACAATATAGCAAGATCCTGTCTACCAAAAAATAATTTTTTTTAATTACCTAGGCATGGTGCCATGCACTTGTAGTACTAGCTACTTGGTAAACTGAGCCAGAAAGAACATGTGAGCCCAGGAGTTGGAGACTGCAGTGAGCTGTGATCATACTAGTACACTTTAGTCTGGGTGGCAGAGAGATGTCCTTTCTCAAAAAGAAAAAGTGACCAATCATTTTCTAATTTGTCTGTGTTGTCAATATAAATTTTCATCTTAATGATTTGCTTCTATTGAGAATTTTTTAAATTAACTCTTTTGGCCAGGCAGATAGGAAGAGGCTATTTCTAATAGGGAGAAATTTAAACAAAATATCTTAAAAGGTCTGTTTTTTAGTGGCCTGGTGTGGATGAGATTAGGCCAGGCCCCTCACAACAGCTGGGTTAGGCTCTAGCCCTGCTGAGCTGTTTCAGGCTTTACAGAGTATTTGAAGTTTTTCAGGAGCAAAGGGTAGAAACCTTCACTCCTGGAAATCTTCAAGGGGGAGCCTTAGCTTGGTGAAGTGGGAGATGATTTTGAATGATTTACAGACCTAGCAATAAATTCCTTTGAGTCAAATAATGAGAAAGCTATTTTCTTTTCTATTCTTTCAATTTCAGTTTAGTACCTACAGCAAGCAACCTCTGTTGGAATCTTGCCCATGCCTCTTCATCTTTATCAAGTCAGTATCTGCCTGCCAGACTTCCTGCTTCAGCACCTGTATTGTTTGCCTGAGGCTTTCTCTTGCCTCTGGGGTCTGCTTTGCTGCCCACAAGGCAGTTTAGGAATGCTGGGGAATTAATGTCCTGGGGACTTGCCTTCAACCAATAACTGAGTATGGCTGGTGGTCTAAATTCCCCATCTCTCTCACCCTTTGCAGGCTAATTCTGAGGTGTGTTCTGCACCACCTCTTCAAGTTCCCCCCTTGGGATTAAGCAAGCTCTGGTTGCCCAGAGTGAGACCTGGCTAAATAACATGGATCACTTATTGGCTTCCTTCCCTTTCTACCTCACTTCCCGACTCCCTATTGGGTGTGTTTCCCTGTTTCCCACACCTTTCAAATAAACAACTTGCCTTGCAACTGAAATTCTAGTTTGATTCTGGGAAAATTCAAAAAAGACAGTACCTGTAAGTCTTTAATCACTTCTAGGGCTCGTTAATTTCCCTTTTACGAGAGAGCTAGGTAAGGTCTCAGGCTAGAAACCCTGGGTTGTAGAAATGGCACATGTTTATAGGGGAAAATTATTTTGTTATTGTTCCAAATTATTTCAGTGAGAATTTCCATTTTTTAATTTTAATTTTTAATTTTTTTGTGAGAAAAAAAAATGATGAGTCTAATTGTAGGCACAATGAGTTCGAGGTGGCCAGCCTGAGCTGGCTTTGTGGGATCCTGGGGACAACCAGAGAGTTTCCCACTATTCTTCACAGTGGCCTTTACAGAATGGCAAGAAATAATACATAGCAGCTGTATTATTCTATGCCAGATTCCCTCAAAAGCTGGTATCTTTTAACTTTAAAGTCTTGATCAGGTTGAATAAACTTGCTTCATCTGTACAGTTTAACAGTGTTTTCATTTGGAATATCACACCTTCTTCTTCCTCCCTTATCTCTTAGCTCTTATCTAGAAGCAGAAGAAAACAGCAATTGCCTGTAGTCTCAATACCTAGAAGCAGCAGTTGTTGACATTTGTCATAGTTCCTTCCTGTTCTTTCCTAATAATATATGATGTATAAAGGACATACTGAACCTGTCCGGTGCTGCTCCTTCCTTGATGACCACTAAAAAGCTCATTCTCATTTGAGTCAGATTCCTTCTCCCTGCACAGCCTCTGATGTCCCTGATCCTTCCTGGAGTTCTCTCCTGCCTCACTGACTATCTCACTGCCCTCCTCTTCCTCCTCCTCCATCTGCACCTTCTCCATCTCCCCAGAAAGCTCCTATTTCTGCTTATTTCTTAAATGCAGGTCTTCCTTTGGTTCTCCCCGAATGATTTCCCCAATCTCATGAAATGGCCTCCATTTCCATTTCTTTAAACCATGTTTCTCTCCTGAGTCCCAGACCTGGGGCATCCTTTTCTTGCTGTTCTCTGTCCATGTCAAATTCATCATACTCAAAATTATACTCGTAATTTCTCCCACAGATTTGTGCTGCTTCTGTATATTCACTTTCACGTAAACCAAAAGCAGAATTCATTCTCTTTGTTTTTTCATTTTGGAAATAAGACTCTCTGTCTCCCTGGCTAGAGTGCAGCGGTGTCATCACATAGTTCATTGCAACCTCAAATTCCCAGGCTGAAGTAGTCCTCTTGCCTCAGCCTCTGGAGTAGCAGGGATTATTGGCCCCCAACACAACACCTGGCTAGATTTTCTCTTTTTTTTGTAGAGATAGGGTCTCACTCTTGCTCAAGCTGGTCTCAAACTCTTGGCCACAGGCAATGCTTCTGCCTCAGCCTCCTAGAGGCCTGAACCACCTTGCCAGACCCAGGAAGTCATTCTTAATTCCTTTCTCTCCCTCCCTTGCATGACTGATAAGGAACCAAAAGCCTCTAGGTCTGCCCCAGTGCAGATTCTCAGGGTCTGTCTGAAAGAACTGCCCTGTCATCTGGGGAATCTCCCTGGCTCCAGTCACCCCATCCACTACCTTATACCCAAAGTGACTTGTTTTATACAAAGCTGATCATGGCACTTTCTTGCCTAAACACTCTTCAATGATAATTTCAGAACATTAAACTGTTAGCTCTGGGGGATACGGCAGCATCATTTGCTTTTTTGCTTTTTATTCCCTGCACTTCTATGCTGTGTGATTTTTTTAAACAATGACCATATGTCATTTTTGCAATTAAAGTGAAAACAGAAATACAGATTATCAAAGAGAGCAAATGCTTAATGACAGCCACCACCCTCGGTTGCTTACAAGAGGTTACTTTGTGTTCTGCTGCTGACTCTCCCCAGACTTCTCCTGCATGGCAGCTTTGTGTCCTGTCTCCCAGTCTCCCAACATAGGCTCCAGGTCTTCACCTACATTCAGTTTTCCAGGGTTTTGCTAATGCCTTTCCTTCATCTGGGATCCATTCCAGCCTTTGCCACTTGTCCTGTGTTTAAACATCCTTCATGGCCCAGGTTGTATCACCTCTTCTGTGAAGGATGTCTCCACTCCAGGGAGACATGAACACAGCTCCCTTTGCCCACCATCCTGGAACTTTACCAAAGACTACTTTGGTGCCTATGTGGTTTGTCTATATGTTTGCCTCCTCTTCCTTCCTGTCTCTGTAAGTCACTTAACAGAATGGACTCAAAAATGGCAAAACAAAATCAAAACAAACACCTGTCATTTACTGAGCCACTCTGTGTTCACAGCTTGCCTGATGTATCATGTATGGGATTTCTATTCCTAAAAACAATCTGTAGAGTACGTATCCTCATTTCACAGAAAGGAACTCTGAGGCTCCAAGTTCAGCTAAAAGATGGTTTGTGGCTAAGCTGGGATTTGGAAACTGCACTGCCTCTAATGAAGGGCACTGAAGACAAAGACTGTGCCTTGTGGTCATCCCTTTGCAGTGCCTAGCACAGTGGTGGCTCAGTAGTCTATTAATAAATACATGTCTCTGAATAAGTTAGTGCAACAGCCCAGCAGTGCTTACTGGGCTATAAATTAACCTCATAATTTCCCTGTATACTTACTCTCTGAATGATATGCATATGGGCATTTAAAGGACCACAGAAGAGTTTGCAAAGGTGGGGTACCGGAATCTACATTGGGGTAATCTGCCCTGGGGTGGATTGTTGGTATAGTGTAGTCATTTTAAAGTTGTTTTCAAGTTCATTACCCAAAACCATGTCCCCAGGGACAACAGCTTTGTCAATGAATAAGACATAGACAAAGGCTCTGGGATGGGGATTCCACCTCAGGGAAACATAGAGCTATTCCTGCCCTCTGGGCAGAGGAGATCAAGCCAACAGAAAAGTGGTCTGGCTGTGGTCGGTAGGTCTGGATGGGAGGCTGTGGCTATCCACCCTGTGAGCCTGGGAGCTGTGTGCATGTGTGTGTGTGTGCATGCGGTGGGTGGGGGGTTTCCCAGTGAAATATAAGTCACCCAGGACAGTGAAGCACTGGGCAAGTCAGGGCTGGCAGGGACAGGGATGGTTCCTGCGAACCTGCCCTGATTTAGGGCTGGGGGTTGGGGGAGGCAACTCCTGTTAAAGTTCAGGAGAAGTAAGAATGTAGCAGGGGAAAAGGAGGCTCTAGTCCCCTCTTGCCAGGGAGCATAGTTAGGAGAGATAGTAGCAGTTTTGGGAGCCCAAGGAAAGGATTAAAAAATCAGCATGCTTAAGCCAGTTTGTATTGTTTGTTATTTGGGGTGTGAGACAGAGTGTCACTCTGTTGCCCTGGGCTGAATGCCATGATGTCATCACAGCTCACAACAACCTCAAACTCTTGGGCTCAAAGCATCCTCTTGCCTCAGCCTTCCAAGCAGCTGAGACTACAGGCACCCACCACAACACCCAGCTAGTTTTTCTATTTCTAGTAGAGATGGGGTCTTCCTCTTGCTCAGGCTAGTCTCAAACTCCTACACTCAAGTAATCCACCCACCTGGGCCTTCCAGAGTGCTAGGATTACAGGTGCAAGCCGCCACGCCCGGCCCAGTTTTTAAGAATGTAAGTGGAACCTATGTGGAGGCTGCAGAAAGGAGTCCTGGTTCCTCCCTGGAGGAATTGACATTGTTGTGGTGGGAGGCTAGCATGCAAACATGGGAAAACCACCTGGTGCTGCAGGTGTGCGCAGCATGGGGTAGACCCGAGATGGGCCAGCAACCATGGGTATATTTTTCTACCCAGTCATCACAGCATCCCAGGGAAGCAGGCATATCTCCTTCGTCTTACCCGAGACAAAACTTAATTGTAGCCACATAAGAGTGTTAGGTGCTCTGTCTGCTATCAAAATGCATCTCATTCTAGCACATTGTGCATTTAAGGGGTAAATGAAACTCCAATTGCAAAGTATATTATGCAAATGTGGGTGGATCGCATTATATTATTATATATACACGTGGCCCTGCCGGTGCTTAGAGATAACTGGAAACGAAACTCAGACAGGTTGCTTTTGGGAAGCCGAAGGCTTCCTGCTGAACAAACAGCATTATTTTTTAGCATTCAGGATTTGGGCCACAGAGTACTTTGATCTAAAATTTTTAGTAGACAAAGAATGAGTATTTATTGTTTTATGAGTATTGTTTTGTATAAAACAAATTTGGGGGAGTGGGAAGGAATAAATATTTGGGACAGCAAACATTTAAATGCCAGTAGTTAATTTACTTTGCTACCTTGATTTACAATGGTAACATTTGGGTGGAGAGTTGAAAAGAAGGAACACTCTTTTGTTCTTGTTTTATTTAGAATTTCTAAAGTATGAAGGAATGTTTTTATTGCAAGTACATAAAGTAATGAGGAAAAACAAAACAAAACAAAACCCCCAAGGATTTAAATGCCATCATAGAAGCTTAACCTTCTGGTGTTAAATGAATCTTTTAACTGATTTTCCCTTCTTCTTAAATTAACTTTCAACTCCAAATTTGTTGATTCAGGAAAAAAAAAAAAAAAAAGTAATGGCAAAGGAGTGTTTTTTTTTTTATTTAATTTTTTTTTTTTTAATTAAATCATAGGTGTGTACATTAATGCAGTCATGGGGCACCATACACTGGTTTTGGTTAACATAGCCTTCCTGGTATTTTCTTAGTTATTGTGTTAAGACATTTGTATTCTACAAAGGAGTGTTTAAGAAAGGGAGAAAACAGTAAAAAGAAGCTAAAGCACCAGGTGAGTATATCCAGGACATCACAGAGTGATGGTGGAGTGATTATGGGGTGGTTTGGGCAGTGGAGACAGTAGGTGTCCCATAGACCAGAGTGTTTTATCTGGATGACTCAGACAGTTCATCTAATACAGCATGAACCTCTCAGCTCTTTGCCAGCATAGATCCTTCCTGGATGACTAAACAGCTACCAACTTCGGAGACTTAAAAGCCTAAACCCCTAAAATCACATTTAGAGCTGATATGATATTTAACCAGGGTCATCTAGAGGGCTTAGGAGGTACAGACCTGGCTCTTAATGTTTTAAATATACCATTTGCCTTGATCAGATGTTATTTTTAGGAAAAAAGTCAGTCCTGTCTCTGGAGCTTTACAACAATAAAAATTGTTCTGAAAATTTAAAACACTCCAAAGTTTCATAATCAGCCTCAGTGTTCAAAGGGAAGGAAAAAAAAAACCCACACAGCTTGTATTTTTCAGGGTCTATTGTTTTATTTCCAATTTGATTTTTCTTGTGTTTTATTTGTTTTACATCATTATCACAAGCAGAATGGTGTAGCTATGGCAATGCTTAGAGAATCTGTGTGTAATGCTCTGGGCAGCAGGGCTGGGGTGGGCAGCTCACACTTGGAGCATGGAGGAAGATGACATCAAAGAACCTGAAGACAGAGCACATTTACTTTTCTGATTCAAATTACTTTGTTTGGAAAAGAGTAAACACAATTACCTTAACAACTGAGCTGGGAGGCTTTGAGGGTTTATCACTACACTGTTTTCCTAGGGAGAAGATGGGGACTATTTAGGATCAGGGAGAGGGGCCTACTCAGCCAGTTGGTTTTATTTGTTTTCACTTTTTTCTCTTTTCAGAAATGAGTTTGGGTAGTTATCAAGCATATGATTGAGTTCCTTAAAAAATTAATTTTATTTTCCTTATTTATAATGGAATTAATTTTATTATTTTAGAAATTAGGTAAAAGAGAAAATTTATAAAATTCCATCACCAAGTCTCCTCCAACCCTCCTAACCATACTGTTCCCCTACACGGTTTATATCCATTTCTACACACACACACACACACACACACACACACACACACACACACAGTGATAGCATGCTGTTCATTGTCGCATTGCTTGCTTTTTAAACTTAATATATTGTGGATGCCTTTCACCCTTAGTCCTTGTAGAGTTGCTTTCTCCCTTTTACCTGTAGCATAGTATTCTCTTATGTAGATGTTCCCTAGTTGTTTAACCTGTCCTCTATTGATGGATATTTTGGTAGTTTCTAATCTTTTGCTATCTCCAACAATGTAGTAATTAATTCTTATGATTGTGTGATTTTGCAATTATAGGAATATACCTGGAGGGTAAATAATTAGAATTGATAGGTCAATAGGTCAGAAGGTATGAGCATTTGTAGTTGTAACTGAAATTTTATTGCCAAACAGCTTTCCATAAAGATTATACCTATTTATACTTCCACTACCCACGTATGACAGTACCTATTTCCTCACACTTGTGATAACACAACGTGATATCAGACTTCTGCATCTTTGCCAGTCTAGAAGGTGACTATCCTGCCTCCATGTACTTTAATGTGTACTTATATAAATAAGGGTGACCGTCTTTGCATAAGTTTGAAGATCTCTTTGTGTTTCCTAGTCTGTGAACTATATGTTTAATGTTCTTTGCTTATTTTTCTTTTGGGTTGTTATTCTTTTTCTTATTGAATTTTCATAGCTCTTTAAATGTTAATAATGGTAGTTTTTTTTTTTAGGTATATAAATTATAAACATATTTACCAACTTGCTGTATGCATTTTATTTTTTTTTATTTTTTTATTTTTGAGTCTTACTCTGTTGCCCAGGCTAGAGTGCCATCTTGTCAGCCTGGTTTACAGCAACCTCAAACTCCTGGGTTCAAGCAATCCTCCTGTTTCAGCCTCCCAAGTAGCTGGGATTAAAAGTGACTGCCACAATGCCTGGCTAGTTTTTCTACTTTTAGTAGAGATGGAATCTTGCTCTTGCTCAGGCTGGTCTTAAACTCTTGAGCTTAAGTTATCTTCCTGCTGTGGCCTCCCAGAGTACTAGGATTACATGTGTGAGCCACTGCACTTAAGTTTTTTTCCCCATGTAGAAAGCTTTTATATTATGTAGTCAGATATCCATTTGTTTCTTTTCTTTACATTTCATTTCTTTTTTTTTTTGAGACAGAGTCTCACTATGCCACCCTCGGTGGAGGTAGCTCACAGCAACCTCAAACTCTTGGGCTTAAGCTAGTCTCTTGCCTCAGACTCCCAAGTAACTGGGACTATAGGCACTCACCACAATACTCGGCTATATTTTTGGTTGTAGTTGTCATTGTTGTTTGGCAGACCTGGGCTGGGTTTGAACCTGCCACCTCCAGTGTATGTGGTTGGTGCCCTAGCCACTGAGCTATAGGAGCCAAGCCCAGTTATCCATTTCTTATGTTTTATGAATTAAAGGTTTTATATTATACTTAAGGAGGCTTTCCCTTTATTTACTTATTTGAGACAGAGTCTCACTCTGTCACCCTGGGTAGAGTGCCATGGTGTCATCATAGTTCATGCCAACCTCAAACTCCTGGGTTCAAGCAATCCTCTTGCCTCAGCCTTCCAAGTAGCTGGGACTACAGGAGCCTACCACACTTCACTTTAGAAAAGTAGAAAACTTTTTCTTCTAGTATAGATGGGATCTTGCTCTTACTCAGGGTGGTCTCAAGCAATCCCAGAGTGTTAGGCCCAAATAGATTATTTTTTAAAAGACTTCCATGTTTTTTTTTTTAATCTACTTTGTCTATGAATCCATATTTAAAATATCTAGAATTTATTTTAGTAGAAGATATAATGTAAAAAAGCAGCTTTCATGAAATTTTCCATATCACCACCTGCTTGCCTCAACACTGTTTATTGAATAAAACATCTCCCATTATTATTATTTTTTTTTCCTGAGGCACAGTCTCACTTTGTTGCCCTCAGTAGAGTGCTATGGTGTCATAGCTCACAGCAACTCCAAATTCCTGGGCTCAAGCAACCCTCCTGCCTCATCGTTGCCAGTAGCTGGGACTACAGGCGCCCGACACAATGCCTGGCTATTTTTTAGAGCTGGGTCACACTCTTGCTCAGGCTGCTTCTCAAACTCCTGAGCTCAAGCAATCTACCCACCTCAGCTTCCCAGAGTGCTAGGATTACAGGTGTGAGCGACCGTACCTGACCTTTCATTAATGTTTTAAGAAATTAATATTACATATTAAATTACCTCAAGAATTTAGTTCTATTTCTCAACATTCTGTTTTATTTCACTGATGGGTTTAATCATTCACCAGTGCCTCTTTTATTATATATTTTAAAATTAGAGCTTGCTCACTATGACTATTATTTTTCTGAATTTTCATGGCTATTTTTGCTTTCTTATAGATGTTGAAATCAGCTTATCTAGTTCGTCTACAAAAATACTGTTAGTTTTTTTGTTGGAAATATGTTAAATTTACAGATTGATATAGGGGAAATTGACATGTTAGGATAAGTCTTTATTTAAGAACATGATTTTTTTGCTATTTTTTTCAATTCTTCTTTCATGTCTAGCAGAAGATTCTTTTAAATACTCATCCCACAAAGAGAATCCCCAATAATGAAGTACTTGGAGGAAGATAAGCTTCCTAGAGAGTTATTTGGGCAAATCAGGATTTTGGCCTAACTGATGTATATTTCAAATCTTTTGGAATCATTTTCCTATTTATTTAAATATACACAGTCAAATGATTTTGCATCGTATTAATAACATGTAAGAACATTTAAGACATTTGCAGAACTATCCTGCATGATTTTCCTCTATAGATATTCGAGGCAGGCAAGATGATTTTCTGGCCTCTAAAATTATACTTACTCTCACTTTCTCTCTCATTTTTATATTTTTTACTTAACTTTTAAAATTAAATATTTTGTTTTGGAAAACTTTTAGATTTACAGAAAAGTTTTAAAGATAGTACAGTGTTCTTGTGTTCCTTTTATATTTAATTTGCCCTTACTGTTAATATTTTATGTAACTGTGGTGTATTTGTCAAAACTGAAAAATCAGTGTTGGTGCATTATAATAAACTAAGCTCTAGACCTTATTCAGATCACATTAGGTTTTCTGTTTATGTCATTTTTCTGTTCCAGGATCCAATCAAGATACCACATTGCTTTCAATGTAGTAATGCACTTTGATTAGCCCAGGGAAGGCGGCAGCAAATTTACTCTTTTCAGTCTCTGGGGCTAACCATGTATGCCCTTGTCCATAACACTGGAGGAAATCCCTATGACCATAGAATCAGATGGTTTGATTATACAATACCAGCTTTTCTGCCTTACATGTACCTTCCTGTGTTTGCACTGTTGCATTAATTTAACCTAAATGTGTGTGTTTGTGTTTATAAGTCAAAATTTTTAATGACTTTGTAATGTCTTTCATTCAAATGCTATTGATAAACTTGATGTGCTTATTTTGATGAAACTATTGTTCATCAAATCAATTACTGAATTATTTCTCATACTCTCTAAAGTTGTCTAATCTATGAAGATAAAGCACTATGATTTGGTTCAGTGGTTAAAAGCATGATGTCTTAAAAATCTGGGTTCAAATCCTAGCTCAGATACTTATTAGCTATATAATCTTAGGCAAGTTACTTAATGTTCTGAGCTACATTTTTGTCCTCTGTAGAATGGAATGGTGATAGGAACTTCCAGAGCCCTTAGTACAATAGAAATTTCTAACACAAGGTAGCTTTCACACACTGGTCATCTTCCATCATCCTTCTTCTTGAATAAACTTTATGTGTAGCATATTCCCCAGAACAAGAGCTTGGAAATTATGTTGTTAATTTTTATGCTGTGAATGAACAGGTTTAGGAAGAAGTTTGGATAACATGGGTTCTGGTGAAGCACAGAGACCATGCACTATTCCCATTTCTGCTATTTTATTCGATGCTGAATGCAGTTGTCCTGAGCGTGCTGGTGGGAGGGATGGAATTGGCTCAGACACACATGGAGAATGGTGGAATGTGGAGCAGGAAGAATTGCCTCCCTTCTCTCAGGTGGCTCTGTGTGTGGCTGTAGCGCTTGAGTGTCGGCCCAGGTGGACCTTGCCAAGATGCTGGGTGGCCTGGGCTGGGGGGAGCTCACAGTCCTGATTCTAGGTAAATCTTCTGCTGTCTGTTCCATGGCTGTGGCTGGGAGTAGGGAGGTGGGAGCTTAGAGAGCTTCTGCTTCTGGGTCTTTCTGGCTGCCACTTCCAGTCTCTGCTGCCAGAGGGAAATTAATTTTCTAGTTCACTTGGGAGCATTTGAAAAAGCCCTGAGAATAGGAAAGGAGGGCAAAAGTGTCCTATTTGGTCTGTTCTACAGACCACCCTAGGAGGGCAAAGGTGTCCTATTTGGTCTGTTCTACAGACCACCCTAAGCTAGAGGGAGAGATTCTAGCTCAAGATGTTTCGGAGAGATTTATTGTAATTAACATTCTTCAGTCAATGTTATTATCTGTGCAAAACTTGACACATTTTGCAATAGGGAAATAAGTGTTCTTGGCTTTACATATAGAGACCTTCCATCTCAGCTCATATGCATATGTTTCTTTGCCTGGGGGTGATGCTAATGATTTCTTCTTTTTTATGTCACAATACAAAATTCTACACTTTACAAAATCCTACATTTAAAGGTATCATATTATTTCAGGTTCAGAATGGATAATTCTTTATGAGAAAAATAGAATCTTATATTCCAGACTTGCTCTCCTCTCTAATGAAGGTATTTTAAAAAATGTTTGGAAATATATTCAATAGACAGTACATAGTCTCCCTCAAGCCTATTCAACAACAAAATATCCCCAAACCCAGCAGTAAATAATCCACATGCCTACAGCATTCTGGCAGATAGACATACTGTTCTGTTTCAGGGTCAGGGACATGAGAATAGAAAAGTTTAATTTTTAGTATATTTTGTCCTTGTAGAATAAATTAACAATTTTTTCCTCACCTTGATATATTTAATATAGGATACTATTTTACATTTTTACCACTTTTCTTCAAAGCTAGTGTATTGATCTTTACATCTTTGAATATGAATGTAAATTAAAATTACATTGTTATGGAAAAGAAAAATGTCTAATACATACATTTCTTGCACTGCTTTCTTTTTCGTCTTCCAGGAAAACCAGTTTAGCTATTAAGGGAACCTCTCAACTCAGAGCAGAGCAACATAGGCAAGGTTTCAGAGAGAATAGCTGTTTACCATCAAAGCAACTGAGCTGCACGCAGACATGGTGTATTATACACAAAGAAGAAGGTAAATGCTCCATGGTTTTTATGAGTAATTCACTGTGCTTACATAAATGCACTAGAGCCTCTAGAATCCTTACTGATCATGTTACTTTCTTTTCTATTGTTAAAAAAATAGCCAACTAATCAAATGTAATTTAAAAAGTCACTCGTTCCATTCCCCACCCCACCCCCTCCTCCTATATATCCTGATGCTTCTGTTGTGTCAATACCTATATATCGGAGAGGAATGATTTCTTCCATGTGATAAATGCCAATTTGGTAATGTCATATAAAGAAAATTTACTAGGCTTTCATTTATCAAAGTGTCTTTCTCTGCTCATTTTAAAAAGCAGGAATTTTACTTGGAGTTATATATTTCTTGGGTTAATTTATATTTTATAAATATGTGAAATTATTAATTCATTCTATCTGTAGCATGTGTGGACCCTGAAGCTTATGGCAGTGCTGTTATCTGTTGTAGGGATGCAAACATGCTCTTTGATGTATTATTCTTGGGGACTTGGGAGGATAAAGATGGAATACTCATTTGGCCCAGCTCTCCAGATGGGCTGAAAATGCAGCAAGGGTTTATATGCACTTCCACAGAGCAGGGCTGTAACTTTCTACTCCGTACCAAGTTGTAGATAATGGGAAACTATGGGAAGTAGCAGCCTCAGCCCGTTGTTGCTCCTCTAGGATGGGGAGCACTGGGCATCACCAGCCCACGACTTGCCCTCCAGCTTGTGCTTGCCTCAGTGTACAGCCCCCACATTCACTCTGTGGTATGTTTTTCTACTCAAGAAAATGCCCAGAGTAAATGGTAATATTAATTGTATGCAATGACAAGATATCCCAGATCCTGTTCTAAGTGCTTTATTTTTATTTAATTTTAATTTTATTATTATTATTTTATTTATTTATTTTTTTTTAGACAGAGTCTTTGTCACCCTTGGTAGATTGCTGTGGCATTATAGCTCATAGCAACTTCAAACTCTTGGGCTCGAATAATCCTCCTGCCTCAGTCTCCCAAGTAGCTGGGACTACAGGCACCTGCCACAACACATGGCTAGATTTTCTATTTTTAGTAGAGATGGGGTCTTGCTCTTGCTCAGGCTTGTCTCGAACTCCTGAGCTCAAGCAATCCACCCGCCTTGGCCTCCCAGGGTGGTGGGATTACAGTCATGAGCTACTGTGCCTGGCTCTAAGGGCTTTATAAATTACCTTAATACTCACAGCAACCCTCTAATGTGGATTTAGTAGGATGCCTTATTTATAGATAAGGAAACTGAGGCATGGGGTGTTCACCTATATATCTCTCTTATTCTCTGGGGCCATACCTGTGTTATTTTAGTGGATATGTGACTGATTCATTTTTGCTTTTGTCCCCTTGGGACTTTATTCTTTAACTTATTAATTAATTTAATTTAATAAATTCATTCTTTCAACAAATATTCTTTGAGAGATCCTATGGGTCAAGCACTATGATGGATGCTGAGAATATAGTCACAAACCAGACATACATAATGGGGGCCCCACAAAGCTTACCGTCTATTGGGATTAAAAGACATGAAACAGATAAGTACAGTAGCCTGCAGGGACGGTTGGGGAAACACTGAGTGCTGTGGGAAGGCAAAACAGGGAAATCTAATCTGGTCTAGGAGTTACAGTCACTTCTCAGCGTGGGAGTGGGAATTAACCAACCAGAGAGAAAAGAGAAAAAGGATCTAGGCAGAGAAAAGCCAAAGGGAGGAACATA
This sequence comes from Loris lydekkerianus, assembly GCA_963574355.1. Lineage (NCBI taxonomy): Eukaryota > Metazoa > Chordata > Mammalia > Primates > Lorisidae > Loris > Loris lydekkerianus. The sequence goes on from CAUYPK010091265.1 coordinate 52,550, forward strand.
GGAGGTCAGTGAAATAAAGGGAACTTGTTGCTTGAGGAACTGAAAAAACTAAGGTTATATCTGGAGTGTGGAGATAGGAGTGAGAAAGCAGGAGAGAGCCTCTGGAGAGACAGGCAGCAGTGGAGGGTGGAGGGCTCAAAAAGCCACTGTGCGTCTGTACTTTAAACTCAAAGAGAAGCCTGTAAGTCCAGGCACAGTGGCTCACAACTGTAATCCTAGCACTCTGGGAGGCCGAGGTGGGTGGATTGCCTGAGCTCATGAGTTCAAGACCAGCCTGAGCCAGAGTGAGACCTCGTCTCTAAAAATAGCCAGGTGTTGTGATAGGCACCTTGGGAGGCAGAGGCAAGAGAATTGCTTAAGCTCAAGAGTTTGAGGTTTCTGTGAGCTGCGACACCACAGCACTCTACCGAGGGCGACAAAGTGAGACTCTGGGAAAAAAAAAAAAAAAAAAAAAACCAGAAAAAAGGGGAGAAGCCTTTTTTAACAGGGTAATCAGGGAAGTGATGTCATCTAACATACACTTTCAAAGAGATCTCTCTGTTGTCCTATGGAGCATGTCCTGGAGCAGAGGCAGTGTAGTAACCTTTGGGGATGCCTGGTGAGTGACCCCACGTGTGGGAATGCCAACAGATTCCCCCTCCATCTGCAGACACTCAGCATGGTAAGGTATGAAGTGCCTAAATTACCCCAAAGTGAATAAGAATGTAGGTGACTTATGAAGCCCGGTTGGACTGATGAGCCTGTGTGATCAGTTAAGGAGTGCTGGGGGGATACAGAGCTCAGAGTCAAGGCTTTTGGATATTTAACTACTTCTTGGTTTATCCAATCAATATGTCACTCATATACATGTTGGCACTCACATTTCTATCCAAGTAATAACTGGTGATAATGACAGCCATGATTGCTTGAGGCTCATTGTTCTAGGCCTTTATATGGATCATCTCATTTATTCTTTACCGCAGACCTCTGAGGCTGGTACTTACCCAGATAATCCAAAATAATCTCCCTATTTTAAGGTTAGCTAGGTAGCAAACTTAATTCCATCTGCAATCTTAGTTCTTCTTTGCCCTGTAAAATGTTCAAGGGACTAGGATGTGAATATCTTTGGGGGACTATTATTCTGCCTACCATACCAGGCATATAAACAAGATGTTTACTTGTTTTATGCAAAAAGAAGTCTAGGGCTAATGTGATAACTGAATTATCTCTTTCCATCTTTTTGCTATACTATCCTTAATGTAAGGGCCTTTGACTCTGTTCTTATTGTCTCATGGTTGCATGATGGTTGCTTAAACTCTATGCATTTCATCCATAGTCTGGAAAAGAAAAAGGTAGCAGTGTGAAGGGCACAGAAGCAAAATATGAAAAGGCGTGCCAGCTGCACATATGTCATAGGTCGGATTCCCCAGAGGCAGCCCCTGACCCATTCATAAACTAGTGATTTACTAAGGATGTGTTTTCTAGGAAAAAAAATCAGTGAGTGAAGTAAGGGGAGGCAGCATAGAGAAAAAAAAAAGCCAAGCCAAGCAACAGTGATTTTAGGTCAAGCATCAGCTTCAGCCTGATCTTAAGGGGAACTCTGAGCATAAATTTTATAACTATAGCATCAGTCCAAACTGGGCCTACTCTGTTGATAAAATGTCAAGTTACCCTGTAGGTATAACAGAGTCCAAAATTGAAAGTCATGTAGCCTGGGCACGTGTAAGAGAACATGCTTTTATCTCTGACAACACTGGGAGCCAATGATTCCTCCCCTTAGAACCAAGAGGAACAGGACATCACAGAAAGCTGAATGTTAGAACTCTTTCAGAAGCAAGGGATTTGTTGGCCAGGAAGATCTGGGGCTAAAATCCACCTCAATGTGCTCAATGGTCAAATTTGAAGCTCTCCAGTCAGACCCTGCCAAGCCAATGTTCCTAAATCAGTGGTTCTCAACCTTTCTAATGCCCCTATGTATTTTCATTGTTACAAAGGGGTCGTGACCCACACGTTGAGAACCACTGTCCTAAATCCTTTTATTTGCCTTCTGAGCCCATAAACTCGCCCCAGACCCCAAGTCAGAGAGATGGATTTGAGTCTGCCTTTTCCCTTTTGTTGGACGGTCTTGTAATAAAGTCTTTCTTTTCCTCAAAAGTTGATGCCTTAGTATTGGCTTCTGTGCACATCGGGCAGCAAGCCCAATTGACACACACTCAGTTAGGGCAGCAAGCCCAATTGACACACACTCAGTTACACTAGAGTTCGTGTCAGGTTGAAACAAAGTAGCTCAGTGGGCATAGGGTCGGGGCAAGGACATGACCACCCAGGTCCTTCAGACATCCAGGCAAAGAAAGAGTGCTCTGAAGAAAATAACAGGTGCCTGCTGTTAGGATTAGAATCCACAGCAGCAAAGGCATCAGCTCACTGGGCAGGTGAAAAGTGTCTGTGGGTGTGGAGGTGGAGCAGCAACTATTTGTTGCAGTTTGTTTCTTTTATGAAGCTCCTCCAGATCCCTGTTTACCAATCTCCAATACATTCCTTTGATCCGAACTTACCACATAGCCACCTCCAGCTGTAAAGATGTTTAGAAGGGGGTTTCTGAATGGACACATTGCCACTGTGACAAAACTGGAAGTGTGTTGGTAAAGTAGAAAAGAAATAATGGATTTGGGGTAGATAATCACAGTCTGCCAAAATATATTTCTCATTTTGTTTACTTTAAATTGTCACTTTTTTAAAAACAGAAGATTGAAATTTTGACATAGTAGATATTTTCTCTTATAATTTCCTCCACTGTTGTAAAATTAAAATGCCTTTCTTAAACAGAGATCTGATAAATATCAACCTATATCTGATATATATTTTCTATTTTATCGAATTATTTAGTCTTTATTTATAACTTGTTCTGGTGAATAACGTCAAGTGATACTATGGATGTTTTTTACCTACAAATCCCTGACCAATTTCCCCAATATTAACCATACATATATATGCAAATGCAATGTAAATTGTGGGCAACACGTGTCACTCCAGTGGTCTGTTTATTTTTTTCATCAGTGCCACATTTCAAAAAAATAACATGTTTTTAGTTTAGTTTAGCTTTTGTTTTTGTTTTTAGAGACAGAGTCTCACCCTGGCTGGAGTGCAGTGGTGTCACTGTAGCTCATTGCAGCTTCAAACTCTTGGGCTCAAGTGATCCTCCTGCCCCAGCCTCCTGAGTAGCTTGGATTACACGTGAATTTTTTTGTTTGTTTTTTGTAGAGATGGGGTTTTTCTGGGCTGCCCAGGTACATCTCAAACTCTTGGCCTCAAGTGATCCTCCCAGTTCAGCTTCCCAAAGTGCTGGGATTAGAAGTGTGAGCCACTGGGTTCATCCTGGTTCCACATTTGTGAGTTCTACTTGCTAAAACTTATTTGTAACTCCCAGATTAATATTTTCTGTGCTTCCCCATACACAGACCTAAAACAAATAGTGAAAAATTTGATTTGCCCGTGCCTAAGTTTCCCAGTTAAGGTTAAACAAAGCAGTACTCTGCCTTCTTATTTCAGTTCTCATATTTTGTGTCCTTTTGGAGATCAATTTAATGTCAAGTTTTTGCATTTTTGTGCTTTTTCTTAGTGATTTTATGTTTAAAATGGTCCCTAAGCATAACGCTAAAGAGTTGTCTAGCATTCCGAAGCTCAAGAAGTCTTTGATGTGCCTTACAGAGAAAATATGTGTATTAGATAAGCTTTGTTCAGGCATGAGTTATAGTGCTGGTAGTTATGAGTTCAATGTTAATGAATCAATAATATATACAAGTATATAAAACAAGGTGATGTCTGAATTGGTTGATGAAAGTGTTGTGACCAGAGGCTTAAAGGAACCTAACAGGAAAGCCTGTAGGAGCAACAACTTACTTACTAACTCAGTGTTTTCAGTAACTGTATAGAACATTAACTACTGTAAATAGTGAGAAACAAGTGTACTTTCCTGCAGGATATTCAAGAGTCAATTGGGATACTTATGAATTTTAACTTTGAGTATATTCATGGCAAAGAAAGAATGAGTATATGATGAGAAGCATTCAGATGCCTGTGACACCCATTCAGGTGTCTTCCTCCTGAGGTTGTCAAGATGCTGTTATTTGAAAGTCTAGTAAGGGATGCTCATTCTTTAATTTCACATCGTATGTTGTATATTCATCATTAAAAAAGTGAATGGGTTGTAGCCAGTCCTGGTGACTTGCAACTATAGCCCAAGCTCCTCCAGAGAGTGAGGTGGGAGCATCACTTGAGCCCAGGGGGTCAACAAGACCCTGCTTCCAAAATAAATAAAAAGGTTTGCATTAAGAAGTACTGAATACAGTTTTTACGAGGGAAAGAAAATTATACCCCCCAAATTAATGGTATTGTGGGACCAGTGATTTAGGAAAGTATTTTCTTTTTTTTTGTTATTATAGATAAAAATATGCACCATAGATGTGGCCCAACCCATCACCCTCCCTCCACCCAAACCTCCCCCCTCCCTTCCCCTTCCTTGGTCCTTTCCTCATAGTCTTGAGGTATAGTTGGGTTATAGCCTTCATGTGAAAGCCATAGTTTAGCTTCATAGTAGGGCTGAGTACATTGGATA
>CAUYPK010091266.1:0-17673 GCA_963574355.1 Loris lydekkerianus
AATGTAGAATATTGTGCCTTAGCACAATAACTAAGAAAATGCCAGGAAGGCTATATTAACCAGTGTGATGAAAATGTGTCAAACTGTTTATAAAACCAATGTATGGTGCCCCATGATCACATTAATGTACACAGCTATGATGTAAATATAATAAAAAAAAAGTGACTTGCATAGTCGCCCAAGGTCTCCCAAGATATCTCAACCAAATGACCAAGTCCAACAAATCCCGCAGGGAAGGTCTTCCCTTTCTGCATATTCTCAGCACTGCTGTAGCTGCTGCTACCACCTGTAGCTGCCACAGCTGGTGGCATCCAAAATATATAGAGATTTATTTTTAAGGAATTGACTCACTTGTGTGATTCTGGTGTCTGGCAAATTTCAAGATCTTCAAAGCACATGTACATCAGCAAGCTGGAGATCCAGGAAGAGGGTTTGATTTAGTTCCAGTCAATACCAAAAGCCTAAAAACCAAAAAATCCAATAATATAGTTACTGTCCAAAGATTGGCACCAATATTTTATTTGATGTTTAAAAGCAGGAAAAAAAGATGATGTCACAGTTCAAAGGTCAACAGGAAGGAAGAATTCTCTCCTACTTGAAGATCCGCCTTCTTATTCTGTTCTGGCATTCAATTGACTAAATGAGCATCCATATTATAAAGGGATATCTGCTACGTCTAATCTACCAATTTAAATATTAATCTCATACCAAAACGTCCTCACAGAAACATCTAGAGCAGTGTTTGACAAAATATCTGTGTACAATGTGGTCCAGTCATGTTCACACAAAAATAATGATCACATGCTTCTTTTCTCATAGAATTAGATCATGTTAAACAAGAAAAATAAATACTGAAAAATGGAAGGAAATTGATTCTGAGTGGATAAAATGCATGCTTAGAAACTATAAAAAATCACTTTTATGTAAAAAAGTAATTATAACACTGTTTTATAACTGCATATGGGGAATAGGAAAGACTACATTGTAGGCTCTAGGTTAATTGGAGCTATGTCAGTATTTTTGATAACTATACTCTCAGTGCATTGTACTACATATCATTTAATAATTTTAATTGGGTTACCATGTAGATGAATAAATTTTTAAAGATTTAGAGAAGCTAGAAGAATAGTAAAAACCTTTAACTCAGAGAAGGTTATTTTTGAGATCAAAATTTTAGATAAATGTGGAGATATAAAAGATCACTCTGTTAAAGAGTAAATGTGTGGAGAATTTGAGACAGTGCTCTACTGAGAAAAAATATTGTGATATATACAATTACTACTTAATTGAAAATAAATCAATTAATGTCTATAAGACAGAAATTATCTTCTCTCCACCTGAACATTTTTGTTTCTGTCATTGCTGTTGCTTTTTGTTCACTTGCTTTTTTTCCTTATAGGTTACCTACTTTGATAGTGATGGTATTCCTGAAGTGCAGCTCATTACCTCTTGTGACATTATCAGGATATTGAGCTAAAGTTTATTCTATCATAGAAAACCAAATTTATCCTCAAGCACCTAGTATACCTAAATGGATGTGTCTGTTTGGTATATACCATAACATTTCATTCTGGGAAATTTTACTGTCATCTAGACTCATGGGTTCTATTCTGTCATGTCTATTGAGTTGCTAGCTTCATAGTTTTTCAAGTCAACAGATACAGAAGGTGCTTAGTTTTATCCAATATTTGAGAAAATATTGGTTAAAACATTTCTCTTACTCAACAACAAAAGCTAAAACCATGCATTCTTCTCTTAAAGATAGGAATTACATCCATTCAGGTGGCACCCTTAGTTCATTTGGCAGGGCACCAGACACATACACCTAGGGTGGCGGGTTCAAACCTGGCCAGGGCCTGCTAAGCAACAATGACAACTGCAACCAAAAAATAGCTGGACATTGTGGCCAACGCCTGTGGTCCCAGCTAGTTGAGAGGCTAAGGCAAGAGAATTGCTTATACCCAAGAGTTTGAGGTAGCTGTGAGCTATAACACCATGGCACTCTACTCAGGGTGACAGCTTGAGACTCTGTCTCACAAAAATAAACAAATAAATAAATAAATAAAAATTAAAAAAAAATTATATCCAGTTCAATCATTCATTAAAAAAAAAAAAAATCTCAAGAACCTAGTATGTGCCAGGTAGTATTCTAGGCACTAGAGATACAGTGGTAAGTCACCAAACAAGCTAACAGCTACAGTGAATCTTATATTCTAATATTAGTTAAATTTTGAAACAAAGATAAAATTATTTTCTATAGGAGAAGGCTTGTGTAAATTCACTAATGAAACAATGAGAGCACATTGACCTATTAGGGCTAGTGAAAGGAGTTAACAATTCTTAATTTCAGATGCCTTTCTCACTTTTTCTTCTAAATAATTGTTTATAATTTATCCTTCCTCATCTACATTTAACCACAACCATGAGCATATGTACTATAGGCTTCTCACACTAATGCATAAATTTCTAAAGGGAACATAAATTGGTTCTACCTTGTCCTTTTCAGATGGTCTTGGTGCCACCTACTCCAAATAGGCCATATTTCTATATTGAGTAACATGATCAAGAAGGAAAAAATGGACATAGATTAAAATATACAAATTACAAAGAAAATAAAAGGTTCAAATAAAATATGTGGGGATTGTATGGGGTGCTATAAACTTTTTATTGCCACTTACTTGGGAAGACCAGCATAACTCATGCCTTGTGCTGCCACTGATAAGTAATGCTGTCCTCCAAACTCATTGCAGTAAAAACTTCAAATATCTCTAGCACCACCTATTATACACACTCACATACACCAATAATTTAGTAACTTTTTCAGCTGCTTTCCTCTCTGATAGACTTTATTTCTTGATGCCACTTCGTAATGTGGAAAATTCATTTTTATCATGGTATGCAACTAATTGAACATAGAGTTCCCATCATTTTTTAAATAAGGCTACAACAATTAATTCACCATATTTGAAACTGAGTGTTTATGGTGTTAGACAATAAATACTTTATATGAATCTTCACTATGTTAAGCACTGCTAAATAAGTCAATGATTTGTTTCATCCTGGTGAATAAAGATAAGGTTCACCTTAATTGGGTCACTTAGATCTTTTTAATTGACATTGCAAAGTTATGGAAGATCAGAGTAATGAAGTGCCTTAAGTCCTGAGTAATAATTTTTAAACTATTCCAGCCTAAGGGCTGACACATGATTGAGAAAAGTTTCATAAAATGAAGGTAGTTTCAAGATAGTTCTATTTTATTCTGTTCCAAATGTCAGAGTTACATACAAGTTTTTATTTGAATAAAAATTATACTGAGAAAATGCACATATAAACATACAAATACAACCATATCACCTAGAAAATCATTCATATGAACCATTATTCACACTTCCCATTTTAAGTGAGAGAATGGATCCCTATAATAGTTAAGTGAAACTTATATTGACACAACCATGTGTAAGCATAGCTGGTACTAGTGCAGTTAGGACCCCTGAATCTCAGGTGTTATTCACTTCATGGAATCCCAATGAATAATGCAATTACTGTTAATTTTGTTTATACATGTGTAATATAGGCACTATTGCAGTGGACCAAGAACCACATGTGAGACAAAGTATATCAAACCTTCTTCCTAAGGCAAGTAAAATTTTTTTCACTCTTCTTCCTAAATAAGAAGGAGCATATATTCTAAAAAAGCAACCTCTTAGCTTATGCAGATCATTCAGTTGTATCATTCCTTTAACCAGTACACAGGGTCCATCTTTGTCTTTTTTTATTTTTGTTAGTATAATTCTATCTGAAAATAAGATTGCAGCCTCTGCTTTCTTCTGATTTCCAGTTGCCTGTAATATTGTTTTACAATCCTTCACTCTAACTATTGTTTTGTCCTTAGAAGTTAAATGTGTTTCTGGATGATCACATATAGTTGCATTGTGTTTTGGTTTTTTTTGTTTTGTTTTGAGACAGTCTCACAATGTCACCCTCAGTAGAGTGCTATGGTATGATAGCTCACAACAACCTCCAACTCTTGGGCTTAAGCGATTCTCTTGCCTGATTCTCCCAAGTAGCTGGGACTACAGGGGCCCACCACAATGCCTGGCTATTTTTTGTTGCAATTGTCATTGTTGTTTTAGCTGGCCCAGGCTGGGTTTGAACCCGCCAACTTCATTGTATGTGGCTGGCACTGTAACCACTGTGCTACGGGCACCAAGCCTGAATTGTATTTTTTATCCATTCATCCAGCTCATGCCTCTTCAGTGGGGAATTCAAGCTTTTCACATTTATTGAGAGAATTAATAAGTATGATAGAGTTCTGTTTATCTTATTATGTGAACATCTGTGGCTTAGTTTATTTTTATTTATTTATTTTTCTTTTTAGAGACAGAGTCTCACTTTATTGCCCTCCGTAGAGTGCCATGGCATCACAGCTCACAGAAACCTCCAACTCCTGGGCTTCAGCAATTCTCTTGCCTCACCCTCCCAATTAACTGTGATTATAGGTGCCCGCCAGAATGCCCAGCTATTTTTTTTTGTTGCAATTTGGCCAGGGCCAGGTTCAAAACCACCACCCTTGGTATATGGGGCTGGTATCCTACCCACTGAGCCACAGGCACTGCCCTATTGATTAGTTTTATTCCTTGCAACATTGTGGAAGCTAGACTTTGTCCTTTAGTTTATGAGTATCTTTAGTTGGCTGCTGGTCCATTGTGGTGTTCAGTGTAAAGAGTGGATCTGAGTACTTTTTGCAGAGGTGGTCTTGTATGGCAAATTTTCTCAAACTTGAATGTCAGTAAAAGATTTGTTTTCTCCATTGAATATAAAATTTAGTTTAGTAGAACACAGAATCCTGGGCAGAAAATTATTTTTGCTTAAGGTTCAAGGTAGATGATTACCCTCTTTTTGCTTGAAAAGTTTCAACTGAAAATGGTCACCCTGATAATTTTCCCCTTGTAGATAAGTAGTTGCTTACACCTGGATTCTTGCAGAATTTTCTTCTTCATTTTTGACTTTGGCCATATTAATTACAATGTATCTAGAAGATGCTTTGTTTGAATGGAGTGATACTGGGGCTCTGAAACTATAGTATCTAAATTTGTGAGTCTCTTGCAATGCTTGTGAAATTCTCCACCATGATGTCTTGAAATAGTTTTCATATTTTAGGGGAAGTATATTCTTCTCCTCCAGGAAGCCCTATGATTTCAATTTTTATCTTCTTTCAGAGAATTTTCTTTCATTCGCATTTTGTTCTGCCTCTTCGAATGACTGTGTTAGCTTAAATGTCTTGTCTTCTATTGCTCAGTTGTTTGGGGTTTTTTGGTTTGGTTGGTTCGTTTGTTTTTGCAGTTTTTGGCTGGGGCTGGGTTTGAACCCACCACCTCTGGCATATGAGGTCTGGGCCCTACTCCTTTGAGCCACAGACGCCGCCCTCAGTTTTTTTTTTTTTTTTTTCTTCTCCATGTTCTACTCTATTGCTGAGACTATTAACAGTGTTTTAAACCTACTTGAATTCCTAATACAATTTCTTAATCTCTGCTATATCTTTATTAATTACGGCTAGATCCTTGGTGATTTTCTCTTTAATTTCACTGATTTCTTGAGACAGTTTTTGGACTTCCTTTTGGATTTCTTTTTCCATCTTCTCAATTTAATTCATATCATTTGCCATCCATATTCTTTTTTTTTTTTTGAGATTTTTTTCCATTTATTTATTTATTTTTATTAAATCATAGCTGTGTACATTGATATGATCATGGGGCATCATACACTAGTTTCACAGACCGGTTGACACATTTACATCACACTGGTTAACATAGCCTTCGGGAGCTTTTGTTAATTTTTTTATTATTACTTTTTAAATAGATATATATTTTTTATTTCTATTTTTTCTAATTTTAATTTCTCATTCTCTTTTAACTTTTCTACAAACACCACTTTTTTATCTTTTTAAAATTATTTTACAACTATCACTATTTTTATTGCAGTTGTTTTTATGTTGCTGGTGTCATGGGTGTTGTCTGTATGTCTATGTGACTGTCTGTTTCTGTATCTATGGGAAATTGCCATCCATATTCTGAATTATTTATCTGTCATTTCAACAATTTATCTATGGATAGTATTTTCATCTGTATCTCCATTGTAATCTCTTGGAGAATCTGATCTGCTCTGACTTTTCATGTTTCCAGGCTTCTTCTGCTGATTCCTCCCCATGTGTATTTACAGTTTATTTATATATTTATCATTATTTTTTAAGCCATAATTTTAGGTTCTCCCTATATTGTTATTGAGAGGTAATCTACTTGGAGTCCCTTATCCACCACTCAGGAGACCTGTTTGAAAACTAAAACTGGTTGGCTGAGATCAGATCCAGATGCCCCAGAATATAGAGATTAGTACTCCCATTCATCACAGCCTGTTCAAAAGTGATGCCATATATACTCTGGCCCTTAACACATACAACTTCCCAGAACTCTCTTACAGGGCTGAAGTGTGTGAGAGTCCCTGATAACCAGCCTTGCTTTCTCTAAGCTATGTGGAGTAGGGCTAGGGACAGAACCTCGAACTGATACTGCTAGGCCAGGGGCAGCTCCCAGATAGTGAGCCAAACAGCTCCCATGACAGAAAATTCAAAATTCTGCATTTTTTGCCACAGTCCCTGCCACAAAAGATTTGAAACTCCGCAGGCTTTCCCCTGCATTTTGGGGAGGTAGATCTATGGCTTGCTATCTGCTTCCTGGTCTTTCCCAGAGTGGGATTGCCTTCTCCAAATTGTCAGGAGGGAATCTAGGGGCTGAACTTCCTGGAGGGTTTTGCTGAACACAGAATTCAGACAGAGCCACTCCAGAGGGCAGGGAAAATTAACCCCCAACAGGAGGGAGACTCAGGAGGGATCTTGCCTTGTGGAAGTTAGTGTAATTGAATCACTATTACTTTCCACAGGGTGGGGAAGGGTATATTCAGTTCCCTAAGCCACACAATGCAAAGATCTCTCAGAGTTCCTGCCAGACACACTGAGGCTGTTGGGCCTGTCTCACTTTCCTCCCATGGCTGGCTAAAGATCCTGCTGGTTAAGACAGTTACATTCTACATTTACTAAGTTTCACATGTACCCTTGTAAGATGCACCACAGGTGTAACACAATAACTTAAGAAAATGCCAGGAAGGCTATATTAACCAGTGTGATGAAAATGTGTCAAACTGTTTATAAAACCAATGTATGGTGCCCTATGATCACATTAAAGTACACAGCTATGATTTAAAATTAATTTTTAAAAAAAGGTGAAAAAAAAAAAAAAAGATACTGCTGGTTGCTAGTGACAGAGCAAGTGGCCTCTGTAATGCTTGCTTCATCAGTTGCTATGGGAGCCGGGAAGGGTCCAAAGCTCTTTCCCTTTCTGATGCTTAGGTGTGGGGCATCCATCCCTTCCAGGCTGTTTGAAATGGGCTAGCAGTCCAACTTTCCCAGGTTATCACTCTGATTCACCCATGCTCTGTGAATCAGGCCTAGGCAGGGGGCATTCTGTCTGGCAACCAAAGAAAGAAGGAAGATGGGCAGTGGCCACAAGGCAGTTGGAGTCAAAATTGCTCCATTCTGCCAGGCAGCATGAGGAACCAGAGAAGCATATTCTTGGATGCAAGAAAACTGAGTCTTATTGTCCTTTGTGGCACTCTCATGCAGGGTGAGAGATGCTGTGTTTCACTGCTTACTGAGACCCCAGGTGGTGGAGGGGTTCCCCTAACCCTTCTATTCAGCTCCAGGTTCCTCTAGTCTGGATTTTTCCTCCTGGATGGGAGCTTCTGAGGAAAGCTGTCTCTAGTTGGCCATCTTGTCCTCACCACCTTCCAGATCTTTCAAGAAAATGTGGCATCCCTAAATGTGAAAGAATGAATATGAACAATGACTCCATCTAAATATGCTTTTACCCAATCCCCTGATATTCTAACCATACACTTTGAATAAAATTCCCTTCATAGAATCCTAAATTCCACATGTGCTATCACTTTGGTTTTTTTTTTTTTTTTTTTTTTTGACAGAGTCTCAATTTGTCAATGTTGGTAGAGTATCATGGCCTCATAACTCACAGTGACCTCAAACTTCTGGGCTCAAGTGATTTTATTGCCTCAGGGACTATAGTGAACCTGCCACAATGCCTGGCTGTTTTTAGAGATGGGGATCTCACTCTTGGTCAGGATGGTCTCAAACTCCAGAGCTCAAACAGTCCACCTGCCTTCCACCTTCAAGAGTGCTGAGTTTACAGGCATGAGCCACTGCACCTGGCCCCCACATGTGCTACTTGTTAAGAAAGAAACCTATTCTTTGCATATTTACCTCTGTCTTATACTTGATAGTTAAGCCCCAAATGACATACAAATATAGAACCTCCTTAGAACCTGCATCAATTCACTGGAACACTTATATTCAGAAGATTATTGCATGTACTTAGGGAAGAGATAATCATTCTGTACCTTATAGAAGCCATTCTACCATCAAAGGGTAGAGTTGACTCTGAAGGTGAATTTTACCATTAAAAAAAAAGATATTTAGATTGATAATAACTATTAAGATTACACTATCTAATTTTAGGCAAATAGTTACATCTTCCTATATATAAAGTGATATGTAGTATATGAAATCCCTTTTATAAAGGAATTTAGAAGAAATATAGTTGAACATAGACTCTATTTAATGATGGTCACATTTTAGTCACTTTTTTTTTTTTCAAATAATACCTAGTTGATTATGTCAATAGATGTCAGGTTGCAAAGTCAGGCAAGGCCTTCTAAAGAAATGTCGGGGTATTTCCTCATATAAAAATTTTCAATCTATATCACATTCTATACTAGCTCCAAAGGTGGTCTTCATTGTTTCTCCATCTGACCTTGACATCAGATTGCCCTTATATCTCTGGTAGTATTGCCCAAGTTTACAAATATTTGCCCCAATGTCTAAATGAGTACTCTGACTCTATTGTTCTTTTTTGATCAAGTCTTTTGCAACTTTTATCCTGAGGATAAACTGATACCTGTGCCATATGCTATATGAATCATCCTCAACCTTCCTTTCTTGTTCACTGGTTCAACTGATCAAAATTGCAGACAACTAGCAGTTGCCTATATCCCTTAAACTTCACAAAAAGTGTGTAAAGGGTATACCATCAGGTGCTGATTACAGTCCCTGCCTGCATATAAAGCAACTCGTCCAGTCTTCATAATATGTACCTGCTTTTCTTAAGTTTATACAAGAGGAAATGAACAAATGGTGCATATTAAAGCATAAAGTGTCAAAAAAGGTTTTGAAAATTGTATGTATAGTAGAACTGTGCACCATCAAATGAGGTTAGGATATTTAGAGGGATAGCCCAACTATCTGGTCTTTCAAGAGAAGGGAAAATGACCATTATACTCTAATTTAAACTATTCCTGGGTATTTCTATCAGAGATATATCCATATATAGACAGGAACGAGAGCAATTAGGCTATTCCCATTTTGCTTGTTTAATGTAGGTAGCAGTCTGAGAAGATCTCTATCTGAATATTATGCTAAAACTCTATCAAATGGAAGAATTTTTCAACATCTAAGATTGGGGAAAAAGTTGGAAAGATTAAAAAATATATAGTCACAAGTCTAAGGAATATAGCACTATTGGTGAAACAGATCAAGATTTCATCCTCACTAGTATTCTGAAAGGAGTATGAAATTTCTCCAACTAACTAAAAATATTGACCTATTTTAGTCAGTGAGTGAATAGAAGCCTTGGCACTGAAAGCCTCTGGTTCAATCTACGAGTTGGAAAGAGTGTACGCACAAAATAGTTCATCATACATACAGTAGGCTGTAAATTACTTGCATGACATCTTTGCATTAGATGCCATGGGCCTGTAATGCCAATGGTGGTATAATATATAGACCATTTAAGTGACAATAGTTGTAAGTTACAGATGGAAAGCTCTATTTTTGATGGCCATTGTGCTCTCTCTTTGCCAAATTTTCAATATAAAAAATCACCACTGAATATCAAAAATGGCTTCTTGGAACATCAGCTCTGATCTACAGAATTTGTCATGTTGTAGCTCATCTGTTCCAAGAGCACTTCATTCATTTGTTTCATATTACCAAGCCTAATATTTCATTAAATAATTGATGAAAAGAGAAAACTATGAACTTCCTTGCACTCAGTAATTATAGTTTTGATACTACCTTTGTGGAAACTAACTACAGCATTACTCAATAGGCACACAGCCTAAATAATATAAGAGGCAATTTCTCAAAACACCTATCCAAAGGCCCACTGATAGTTAAGGATAAAGGCACTGACCTTTCATCTCTGACCATTACAGCACCTTTTAGTTTCACAAATATGAAAAAACGAATTGATCTTCTAAATATCATGTGTGTGGGGTGGGGGGGTAGAGAGAGAGAGAGAATGAATCACCAAAGTATTTTAGAATGTTTTTGATCTTCTGATATGTTTAAGAAATAAAATAACCAAAAAAAAAAAAAAAAAAACAGTATTTATTGTGTACTTATTATCATATAACAAGCACCATGTAAAGAATTATTCTTCTAATAATTGTATCAATTCTAAACTGTAAATATTATAATCACAATATCCCCCATGACCAGACCTTATGCTGGGAATTCCCAAACCAGTACTTAATCTTTTTCTATATGGATTAATTTGAGATGTACAATGGGCCATTTCAGCTTCTATTATTTCAGATAAGAGTGACAAAAATATGTGCCTGATCAGGAGGTACTAGCACTATACTTTCCCTTAAGTAAGTAAGGGATCCATAAGTCATGGCAGGTAAGAAAAGGGTTATGTCCACATAGGTTGGCTAAGGTGAAAATAAGCAGTGAGGTGATTAAATGGATAAGTAAAAAAATAGATTCAGAGTTCAGAAGATTATAGGAGCAACAAAATCAGTATTAATAGGCAATTTGAACTTTAACCCTAGGACAAAGATGATTTGTTCTCTGCCCAGTTTTATATGCCCTAATGGATGTTAGGATCCTTGAGCCCATAACTGGCAATCATTGCCAGAAAGAAGCCAAATCAATTTAGTTGAACTCTGCTCCAGATAAAAAATGAAGCACAGTTTAAAATAACTGCATATTTTAACATCAATTCTGTACACCACCCCTTTGCTTTAGCTGGCACATTGTAATTCAAAGCAATGTTCTCTTACTCTTCCAATTCTCCTTCACTGCCTTCCATTTTTTTTTTTTTTTTTTTTTATTATCCTAGTAAGATACTCAGAAGAAGTAGAAAATACATTCATTGAATCTAAGGAGTTTAAAATCTAAATGAAGAGAGTAAATATGAACAAGTATAACAACTACTATGAGGATAATAATAAACACATGCAATATAGGGTAAAATAGGTATATATGAGCACTAATGTACAAAGGAGAAGTGATCAGAGATGATTGTTGCACACTTTATCATACAATGAGGCATAATTTGGATATCATGAATTTCCAAATTTCTATAATATATTTAATAGCTAGTTCATCTCTGTGAGCAGGTGTGATATATTTGGTATACTGTTAAATAATCCTTTCAACCACAAGAGCCATTGGTGAGTCAGCATATTTTTATAATAATCAGTGAGGTTCACAAAAATATCTTTTAGGCAACAAAAATAAATAGGGGTTTAAGAAATGAGATATAAAGTATCTCCAAGATTGTGCAGATATCTGCTTACTCAGAAATATCCTTTATACTTAGCACTAAAAATGGCCATTACAATTTTTGATCCATAATATATTTGGTTGGACTTCCATCTATTATCATGAAATCATGACAGCCTAATCAATTCAAGCTAGGTTCACTTTCATTCTTGGTTGCCTAGAGTTTGAGGTCTCCAACCCAGATGATCCATTTTGGTTTATCATCGTCATCTGTTTCAGTGACAGGGATGAACTTCTCCTTCAGCTGATTGACCTAAAGACACTAACACACTCCAACATGAGTCATACTACAAAACTGTATCAGGCTGTTAACAATTATAATAATTTTCACATTGATTTCAACAGCCATAGGTTTTGTCAATGCTGAATTATGCTCAATTTTTGCCACTTGAGATCCAACATATCTACATAATTGTATCAGATTAATTGACCTCATTCATTCTTATTTGTTTGATTTGTTTTTTTCTTCACAGAAGCAATTAGACTTAACTGCTTCAGTATACAAGTATCAACATATTCATCTAATTTTTAGCCACATTCAAAATTCTGCAGTTGGTTATCATTATTTTCAGACTCAAAATTGAAATGAGTTTAGTAATTTTATATTGTTTATGCCTTTTTAGATATTATACACACATATGCATATGTATATGCATGTATACATGTGTATATAGACTCATGTGTGTATACACATAAATACATATATACACGTACAAAGTTTATATATACGCACACAGATATATAATTTTTTTTTTTAGAATTTATAAACACACTTTAATACCTTGCTGATAAAATAGTAACATTCCATCTTTGCAATCTGGTAAGGAATACAGGGAGATCGTGGTAAAGCCTCTGATGTGCATATCTATTATAACCAAGTAATCAACACACATAAACCACCTACTTTAGTATTACATCATACCAACTTTCAGAATGGCCATCTGGAAGCTCTACTGGATAGCTAAGTAAATAGCATCCTAAGTTTAAAGATGGGGAAGCAGGGAAGAGAGAGAGATGGAAGAAGTAAGCAGCACACATTTCAAAGCCCACGTTTAAGCACACAACGTTACAAATATTAAAAATAAATGCAAAAACAACAAAGAAGGCAATTTAGCATTTTCAGAAAGGGCATTTGGCAATATTCAGCGCATAAGGAGACTATGCCTGGGGCCATCCACTCTCTCCAGCTTCTCAAAGTGTTTTCTGGCATTGTGAATGTTGATCAGAGTAGCTGCAGAAGGGATCTATGGATCTGACATAAACCATCATGTCCGTGTTAGATGTAAAGATGTCAATGAAAGCAGCAAAGTTAGATTTCCTAACTTCCATGCTCTGGAAAGAAGTGGCCAGTTTACTGCAGCCCACCTTGAACTGCTTGATGATGTTGCTGATCTTCTCAAATCGGTGGACATCACGCTGCTCTTTGCACACCGTTAATGGGAAATCACTAAGAACTTAGCTCTTTCGAACAGCAGGACTTCATCGGCCTTGATAATCTGGACAAAATTCCTTAGGTTCATCTCCAGCTGCTGAACGTTTGGAATCAGTTGATAGACAATACTGGACCAGGCATTATAGAGCGTTTCATCCCAGATGAATGTTCGAAAACAAGTACACTCCAGCGGGCGAGATAAACGCCATAGGCCTTCCTCTTACTCTTTGAAAATCAGATCATGCTGATCCTCCTGAACCAGATCCATTTTGTGCACCAGGCAGAAGATTTTGGCATCAGGTGAATTCTGGAGGATGGCCTCCTGACACGACTGGTAATAATGCATGTCCTTTTCTAGTTTGCGGCTCTCCATGTCAAACATGTAAATCAAAACCTCAACGTTATGGAAGATATTGTCTTGCTGACTGGTGAAGTAATTTTCCATGAAGGTGTCCTGACCACCACAGTACCACAAGTTCCCACCAGGTTCCCCAGGAATCATACATGGGAGTACTCCCCATCAATAGTGGCACCCAGACACTGGGTATCGTGAGCACTGTAATTTGCAAAGATAATCGACCTCAAGCTGGTCTTCCCCGACCCGCTCTTCCCCATCAACAGCACCTTTATCTTCATGGCTGTACTTGGCATCAACCGCCAGGGCCACCACAGACTGGGCCTGAGCCTGTGGCCTAACTGCAGAGCCAAGGGAGGGGTCGCGGGCTGCGAGGGCTTCCGCAGGCTGGGTCTTGGTTCACACCACCGTGAAGCTGGGCAGTCAGCAAAGATGAGAGCTTGAGCTCTGGGCTGGAGAGGCCGCGGCAGGAGCCAAGCGCCGAGTGCAGATGACTGCAATGCAGATATATAATTTTTTTCACAGCCACAACTATACGTTGCTCACATCTTACCCAGACCTCAAAACAATAATTTTTAAGCCACTGTTAACTACTATGCTAACAGAAAAAAGATAATTTTGGAAGAGATATACAAATAAAAGTTCTAAAGTTTCTCTAATAAAAAAGTTCTGAATAAAATTATATATGCCATTAAAAAGTGCACATTATTGCTCTAGAAAATTTTATGTGTGTGTGCTTGTGTGTGTGTGTGAGAGAGAGAGAGACAGAGAAAGAGAGAGAGACAGAGAGAGAGAGAGACAGAGAGAGAAAGAAGGAGAGAGATGAAATTTTCAGAGACCTACTGCCTAATCAGTATATCCAAGACTACCTTTTGGTCAATCTATTTGACCTGCAGTTCAGGCCTAAAGTTTCCATTCTTTTCATCTCATCTGAAAAATACCTAGAGAAAACCCAATCTTCAGAGAAGAGGAAGGCAATGTATCTGCAAAGAGCCATCTCTTTGTAGGTGTATAAGGGGATGTGTTGATGTGACAAACTGCTTCTTTTCAAGACCATCAATTCAAGACAGGTATGCTGAAAACTTAGCACGATAAATCAAGTGATCCATATTATCAGGTACCTGGAGAAAGAAAGAAAGGAAAACACCACACACATTAGTGCCTCAGCTCTTCTTATATTGGATATGGGTTCAGTCCTTTCCTAAGGAATGGAATTAAACTGCTTATTTGATTATAGGTTTATCACCTACCCTGAGGGCTTAGAAAGAAGGATGAAGGTAAGTAATTGGTAAGGAAATTCATGAACCTCTTCAATTTTTAGAAAAAAGATTTATCTTAGGTAATAGGTAGATTTTATATTAATCCTTTCATCTTTGCTAAAAATAGCCTTCTTCCAAATCCCTGTGTTTTTCCACTTTCCATAGATTCTTCAATTTGGCAAAAGTCAAAGTATGAACTATCTGTTTGGCCAGTTATGAACTATTGCCTTGACTAGTCAATTTTCTGAATAACTATGGCTCTGGAAAGTTGCATTATGCTGTGAGAGAATTGGAAAAGGATTACATGCTATGACTCCCATAATAACAATTTAATTTGTAACTGGGTAAGTAAAAAGTGGGAAAAAAAGTTTGAGACTACTCACTCTTCTCTGGTGACAGAACAATTCACGTCAGAATAAAATGGACTTGGGAAAACTAGCTATGCTTCTTCTCTGAGACTTCACAAGGAAAGAAAGTGTGCTGCATACACAAGTGTGTAGGAATACAATTAAACATAAGAAAATAGAGCCACTGATGAAGAAGCTAAAGTTGCCCGGGATAAATGTTCGCATAGACATAGTTGGTAATTTCCTGACAATAAAAATACATCTTGCAGGCATCTATATTTAGAGTATCTTGGGATGCTACATCCAACATTTAAACTTGAACCAATCTTAGGAATCTTGCATATTCTCATGCTTTGTATTGCCTACCAAAGAGCCAACCTAGAAAACTATATTTTTCAAAATAAATTCAACAAAATTTAACTCAGTAAATTTTAACTTTTAATACCATTGTGTGTTTCCAATTTTTTTTGTAGATAATAAGAATTATAAGTCATGATTCCTATCCTAAAACATCTTATGGAATAATTCAAATATTATAGGACTGTGAGCTGGAAAGCAATGGGCAGTCTTATTCATGTCTATATTCTCAATGCCTAGATAAGATATTGAAGAAAGTTGTTAATTAATAAATGGATGTTGAATAAACAAATGAACAAACAAGAGAGACATAGATATGACCTGATATAAAAAACAGTAGACCACTGATAATTAGGTACTAGAATACATGCAATAGGAAAAAAAGCAAGAAAAAAAATGAGTTTACTTACTGAGGTCAAAGATATTAAAAGAATGCTCTAAGTTTAGGCCTGGATATATTCCTAGATATTATTAGAATGAGTTGCTAAATTCATCTGGAACCCCCAATGAGCTCAGAAATAGCCTTAAGTGATGATTTTCACATTCTCACTGAAGTAGTGTAAACTATTCAAATATACCCTTAAACATTTTTCTTTCTTTTCTGTTCCAGTATAGCATCAAGAAGGGACCAGGCACAATAAAAGAGAGGTAATTAACTTAATAGTTTGGATAGCATACTTAGAATTGTTTAGTTCCCTTTAACCCCAGAAAACCAACTCTTTTTCCATTGCATCTCAGAAAAAGTCTAGAATTTTTAGAGGTGGGTACTGTTCTTTTCTGGCATTTTCCCAACACTTTCCAAAAAACTGTTCATCTCACAGCAAGATATAAGATTAACTAGCACTAAGTAGCTGATATGCCATGAGAAGCTTCCAAAAGTCATTAACTGACCTGCACGTTTAGCTTGTTCACGTATTGGTAACCTATACTTTTACATTTGGATATCACTCACTCTGAATTTAAAAGGTCCCATAAGAAGCTGAACCAATTTGTATTGAAGCTGAATAAAGTCTCTCCTGAGTACTTCTCTCTTCCTCTCTTTTGTGGTCTCCACAGTTCTCTTAACATTTCAATCCTCACCAAAGATGTTACTTCTTTATTTCTAGGCAGGATTGAAAGAACTTGACATTAACCTCCAAGAAATAAAAATGGGTTAATGCCTGGTTGCCATAACAAATAATAGAGTGAGTTGTTACTCCAACATACCTATCATCCATGTGATCACCCATCACATGGATTTACTCTCTTTTTCTTTATAGTAATAAAAAGGTGAATAAAAAAGAAATTTCCCACAACAAGGCCAGCCTTACAAGAAATATTTCAACCTGTTCTACACAACGACCATCACAATGGACCTTCAGAAAAGTAAACACCCAGAAATTAAAAGACAATCTAGTTTCCACAATGATGCAAAAGACAAAACTAAGCAATGGACTTTCACAAAATAAGTTGAATAGAACGTTACCACACTTATCAATTATCTCAATAAATGTCAATGGCTTTAATTCACCACTGAAGAGGCATAGATTGGCTGATTTGATTTAAAAACAGAAGCCATCTATTTGCTGTCTGCAGAAAACACACCTCACGTCAAAAAAACAAATTAAAACTCAGAGTTAAAGGTTGGAAGTCAATTTTTCAGGCAAACAGAATTGAGAAGAAAGCAGGGGTTGCAATCTTATTTTCAGATACATGTGGATTTAAAGCAACTAAAGTCAAAAAAGACCATGATGGTCACTTCATATTGGTCCAGGGAAAAATACAAGAAGAAGACATTTCTATTCTAAATATTTATGCACCCAATTTAAATGCTTCCGGATTCTTGAAACAGACTTTGCTTAGTTTGAGCAATATGGTATGCTATAACGCCATAGTACAGGGGACTTTAATACCCCTCTCTCAGAGCTCTAAACAGAAATTAAACAAAGATATTAGAGATTTAAATGAGACCCTATAACAACTGTGCTTGATAGACGTATATAGAACATTCCATCCCAAAGATAAAGAATATACATTCTTCTCATCGTCCCATGGAACATTCTCTAAAATTGATCATATCCTAATACACAAAACAAACCTCAACAGAATCAAAAGAATTGAAAGTCTACCTTGCATCTTCTCAGACCACAAGGCACTAAAAAGTGCCTCAAACTCCAACAAAAATGCTCAACCTCACACAAAGGCATGGGAGTTAAACAACCTTATGCTGAATGACAGTTGGGTGTGGGAAG
>CAUYPK010091268.1:0-19242 GCA_963574355.1 Loris lydekkerianus
GCTCACGCCTGTAATCCCAGCACTGTGGGAGGCTGAGGAGGGAGGATTGCTTGAGCTCAGGAGTTCGAGGCTTGTCTGAGCGAGAGTGAGACCCCGACTCATGGAAAAAAATAGAAAAACCCAGCCGGGCGCCGCGGCGAGTGCCTGTAATCCCAGCGGCTTCGGAGGCTGAGGCAGCAGGGTGCCCACAGCCCGAGTCTGAGGTTGCAGTGAGCTACGATGCCATTGCCCTCTGCTCAGGGCATAGGGTAGAACTCTGTCTCGACAAAAAAAAAAAAACAAGGCAACTGAACCTGCCACCCTCGGCATATGGGGCCGGCGCCCTACTCACTGAGAGTCTCAGGCGTCGCCCAGATTATTTGAAATTTTTTAATTTCATCTGCTACTGGAGACAAAGTTCTACAACTACATCATCCTTCAAATACTTCCTGCCCACTCTTTTAGAATGTCCCTAGTTCTCTACTTATAGAAACACAGCACATTATAACATCCAAGCAGTCAATTCTGTCACAAACTTACATATTGTTTTGTATTAAAAATTACCTCTCACAATTAGAAAAATAAGAAGCTCTTTGGAAAGTGAAAATTGTTCAATATCCATCACCTCATCCCATGAGCCCATAGGATGCTACAAATGTACTGGTATAAATCATTAGGAACGTGCCTTACAGTTTACCCCCTTACCTTTATTCTAGCCTCTTGATCTTAAAACATAACAATCTCAAGAAAACTGATCCAAAAATAAACAAAAACAAAAACATATCCATTCCTGTGCTAAAACTATAAAGTCAGGGTCAACTCAGAGTATTTGAGGTAAGGGTTAGTATCTCTACAGTGCCCACCATGGTACTGTTACATAATAGGACTCAAATACTCTTTTCCTCAATGGAGAAAAAAAGAATCTTCCTCTTAGGAGTTCACATTTTTCAGTTTCTAAAACTAAAAC
This sequence comes from Loris lydekkerianus, assembly GCA_963574355.1. Taxonomy (NCBI): domain Eukaryota; kingdom Metazoa; phylum Chordata; class Mammalia; order Primates; family Lorisidae; genus Loris; species Loris lydekkerianus. Next base: position 947 of record CAUYPK010091268.1, read on the forward strand.
TATACTACTTAAGTTTAAAATAGCAAAATGAAAATAAGAAAGGACAAATTAATTCTATTTTACCCTTAAAAATTCCCTTACTACTAGGAATAGAAAGCTTCCTTTGATCACTCTATTTAAAACTATAGCCACTGGGCACAGTGGCTCATGCCTGTAATCCTAGCACTTTGGGTGGCTGAGTGGACTGCCTGAGCTCAGGAGTTCAAAACCCAACCTGAGTGGTGGCACCTGTGGCTCAAAGGAGTAGGGTGCCAGCCCCATGTGCCGGAGGTAGCAGATTCAAACCCAGCCCTGGACAAAAACTGCAAAAAAAAAAAAAAAAAAAAAAAAAAGGCCCAGTCTATACTAAAAATCAAACCTGGCTCAGCGCCCATAGTTCAGTGGTTAGGGCACTGGCACATGCACCAGGGCTGATGGGTTCAAACCCAGCCATGGTCAGCTAAACAATGACAATAACAAAAAATAGCAGGCTGTTGTGGCGGGGACCTGTAGTCCCAGGTACTTGGAAGGGTGAGGCAAGAGAATTGCTTAAGCTGAAGAGTTTGAGGTTGCTGTGAGCTCTGACACCACGGTACTTTACCAAGGGTGATACAGTGAGATAAGACAGGACAGGAAAGGACGGGATGGGAAAGAACAACAATGAAAAAATAGCCGGGTATTGTGGTGGGTTCCTGTAGTTCCAACTGCTTGGGAAGCTGAGGCAAGACAATCACTTAAGCACAAGAGTTTGAGGTTGCTGTGAGCTGTGATGCCACAGAACTCTACCAAGGGACAACATAATAAAACTGTCTCCAAAAAAAACCTAGCCAGGTATACAGGCACACACCTATAGTCTCACCTATTCAGGAGGCTGAGACAAGAGGGTCATTTGAGCCCATGGGTTTGAGACTGCTATGAGGTTGAGCTATGATACCATGGCATTCTACCCAGAGTGACAGTATAAGACTCTGTCTCAAAGAAAAAACAAAAAAAACTAAACCTACCCTTAAAGTATCATGGATTAGATAATGGTAACAGTCGCATAAATTTGTGAATACACTAAAATTCACTGATTTATACACTTTGTTTTTGAGATTGGGGGTCTCACCATGTGGCCCAGGCTAGTCTCAAACTCCTGGCCTCTAGCAGGAAGATCACTTGAGGCCCAAAGTTCAAGGTTGCAGTGAGCTACAATGACACCACTACAATATAGCCCAGGCAACAAAGCAAGATCCTGTCTCAATCAATCAACCATTCAAAACTTTAAAAAAAGAAAAAATAAATAAATAGCTGAGTGTGGTGGCAAGTTCCTCTAGTCCCAGCTATTCAGGAAACCAAGGCAGAAGGAATCACTTGGTCCCACGAGTTCAAGGCTGTAGTTGAGCTATGATCAGGCTACTGTATTTCTAGCCTGAAAGACAGAGACTGTCTCAAAAAAAAAAAAAAAAAAAAAAAAAAAAGCTTTATGTGCTTTTTTAAAAAGAAAACTTATTTAAAAAGTTGAGGATAAAGATGAGGATAGCATTGATCATAAGCACTGATGCCAGTAATAGGTAAAATCCCGAAACCATAAAAGTCATAATTTAGGAAGCTAAACATCCACCTAAAGCCTGCTGCAACCTAAAGCATAGTCCAGTCAAGAAAGAGCATCTCTGGAGAGCTTATCAAAAATGCAGAATCCAGTCTATGGCCATACAATCCTGAACACACCCAATCTCTGTCTGATCTTGGAAGCTAAGCAGAGTTGGGTCTGGTTAGTCCTTGGATGAGAAGCTGAGAATACCAGGTGCTATTGGTTTCTATTAAAAAAAAAAAGACATACAGAATCCTGGGCCCTACCCTCAATCAGATTCTGCTTCGGACAAGATCTCCAGGAAATTCTTAGGCACATAAGATATAAGCACTGATTTTTAAACAATTAAGAAAAAACGTTTGGGCTGGGCATGATGGCTCATACCTGTAATCCTAGAACTTGGGAGGTGGAGGCGGGCAGATGGCCTGAGCTCACAAGTTCGAGACCAGCCTGAGCCAAAGCAAGACCCCCATCTCTAAAAATAGTCTGGCATTATGGCAGGTGCCTATAGTCCCAGTTAACTGGGAGGCTGAAACAAGAGAATTGCTTGAGTCCAAGAATTGGAGGTTCCTGTGAGCTATGACACCCTAGCATTCTACTGAGAGTGACAAAGTGAAACTGTCTCAAAAAAAAAAAAAAAAAAAAAAAGAAAGAAAGAAAATGTTTAGCTCATGCCTCTAATCCTAGCACTCCAGTAGGCTGAGGGGCGGACTGCCTTAGCTCACTAGTTAGAGATCAGCCTGAGCCAGAGCGAGACCTCATCTCTTATACATATTATGTATATCCAGGCACTGTGGCAGACACGTGTAGTCCTAGCAACTTGGGAGTCTGAGGCAAGAGAATCACTTGAGCCCCAGAGTTTGAGGTTGCTGTGAGCTATTATGTTATAGCACTCTACCAAAAAGTCACAAAATGAGACTGTCTCAAAAAAAAAAAAAAAAAAAAGAAAGAAAAAGAAAAATGTTAACTGGCTATTCATAATATAGTAGAACTTCCATAGCTACCCACTTTCCCACATTGACCACCTCCTTAAATAGACCTAATTTTCATAGACTAGACATGCACATACTTATGTACAATAGGCCTAGTTTCTTATGTTGACCATGTCCATGTGTTGACCATTTTGTTACAGTTCGTTGGGTGATCAACTTACAGAAGTACTACTGTATGTAAAACTGAGATCTTTTTTTTTTTAAGAGACAGAGCCTCACTTTACCGCTCTCGGTAGAGTGCCATGACGTCACAGGACTCATAGCAACCTCTAGCTCTTGGGCTTATGCAATTCTCTTGCCTCAGCCTCCCGAGCAGCTGGGACTACAGGCGCTCACCACAACACCCAGCTATTTTTTGGTTGCAGTTTGGCCGGGGCTGGGTTTGAACCCACCACCCTCGGTATATGGGGCCCGTGCCCTACTCACTGAGTCTCTTGATGTTAATGAAACTACCTAATAATCCCACAAATTTTATTTCAAAGCTAAACACTGTTACCCACGCATCTAATAACTTTTGCTTCCCTTCAACTCTGCAGCTCTAAGTATAACAGGTAATACAGTTAATACCTCCTTCACACATGATTCTTTTAAAACCCAAAAAAACTTTTAAAAAAACCACTTTGACAGCTTACCAGATAGGCAGAAAAAGTTGATAATGACTAATGTACACAGCTATGATTTAACAATAAAAAAAAAAAAAAGTTGATAATGAAAATAAACTGGGCAGGGTGGTTCACACCTGTAATCCCAGCACTTAGGGAGGCCTAGATGGGCAGATCACCTTAGCTTATGAGTTCGAGACCAACCTGAGCTAGAGCAAGACCCCATCTAAAAATAGCCAGGCCTTGTCACGGGCACCTGTAGTCCAAGCTACCTGGGAGGCTGAAGCCAATAATTTGAGGTTGCTGTGAGCTACTACGCCAGGGCACTCTACCGGGGATGACAAAGTGAGACTTGTCTCAAAGAAAGAAAAGAGAAGAAAACAGACTTACTAGCTGCTGTTGCAACTGGCTGAGCAATATTGGCCGGTGGCTTCAGTTTCATGAGTTCATTAAGACTATTATTTTTGAGTAGATCCTTCAGTTGAACCTGGTCTTTTGAAGGTGCAGAGGTCATGGCATTTCGTACAGCTGGTGCTGACACTGAAGGGCGTGTGTTTGCAGTAGTCTGGATAAACTTAGTTAAAGTAATGGTTTGCCGGTTGGTTGTCACAGGTGGTGTTTTAGTCATTACAATTGTAGATCCCAAGGTTGGAAGCTGATTTATTTGATTTAGCACAAATGTTGTAGTAGATGGAGGCTGCTGCTAGAAAACAAAAGACATTAGGTATACTACTGAAAATAGTACCACTTTATTTTCTAATGTCCACATCCATGAACATGGCAGGATGTTTAGAAGTCTAAAATTGACTTTTACTCTTGCCTATTGGCACTTCATTTCTAATTAGTTTGATTAGCTATAAATTACTAAATTAAAACACACCACCGGGGCGGTGCCTGTGGCTCAAAGGAGTAGGGCGCCAGCTCCCTATGCCAAAGGTGGCGGGTTCAAACCCAGCCCTGGCAAAAAAAATAAAAATAAAAAATAAAGCGCCAACTTATAAAACAAACAAACAAAAAAAACACCACCTTGGCTCAGTGCCTATAGCTCAGGAGCTAGGATGCCAGCCACATACACCAGGGCTAGCAGGTTCAAACCCAGCCCAGGCCTGCCAAACAACTACAACCAAAAAATAGCAAGCATTGTGGTGGGTGCCTGTAGTCTCAGCTACTTGGGAGGCTGAGGCAAGAGAATCGCTTAAGCCAAAGAATTGGAGGTTGCTGTAAGCTGTGAGCCACGCCACTCTACCGAGGGCAACATAGTGAAACTGTTTCAAAAACAAAAACAAACACAAAAACACCACCTTGAGGAAAAGAGGGTATACCAGTAGCATGGCATTTTATAATACACAAGCATTTTCTTTTTATTTTTGGAGACAGAGTTTCACTTTATTGCCCTCAGTAGAGTGCTGTGGCGTCACACAGATCACACAGCTCACAGCGACCTCCAACTCCTGGGCTTACTACAGACACCGGGCACGATGCCCAGCTATTTTTTTGTTGCAGTTTGGCCGGGGCTGAGTTTGAACCCGCCACCCTTGGTATATGGGGTAGCACCCTACCCACTGAGCCATAGGCGCCACCCAACACAAGCATTTTCTAATGCACAACCATTGAGGACACCAAGCCAAACAGTCATGTATAGTAAACCTATATAACAGAAGGACTAGTAACAGAATAAATTTCTGATGCCACCAGTGCCCCTAACTGGGTAACATTAGGCAGATCACTTAAACCCCTGAAGGCCTATGTTCTCTGAGACACATTTTCTGTTTCTAACGTTCTGTGACTCTTGTTCAGAGCTTTGTTTGCTATCATACAGACCCCAACCACACAAAGGTTTAGAATATTAAAAGTCAAAAACAACCAAGCAGAGTTTTAAATTCTTATATTGCATAAGCGACCCAAACAGGTAAAATACAATTACTGGTGATAGTATGGGTGCTATCTTGAGCCTAAGATAAAATTACAGAGCATTTTATTTTTCAATGGGGGATGATGTGGGAAAAACTAAAGAAAAATGAAAAAAATAATATCAATATGATCTGTGACTACAAGTACTACTGAGAAATTTTTTATAAATTTAAGTCTATTTCTACTTTCCTTCCTTCTCAAACTACTTGTTATTTCCACATGATTCCTTTAGTAAGTACCTTCTGGATTACTACTTATCACTTTTAAACAAAATTCTCATTAATAATTTATCACAAATTATCAAATTTTAGCCAGTTTGTCCAATAATTTTATGCCATTAGGCGTCAGTTAATAATTGGTACATTTAAGGTAAGGAACTTTATATTCAAAGCACAATTATAATCACATAAAAATTACAAATACCAATAGACAAAAGCTGAAAAAGGAAAAATAGTGAGATAATGTGCATTTCATCTTTATGAATTTTGTATCATCTGCAATAAAATTAACTAAATAAATGTTCTGCTTTGTTCTAATTATCTTTTGATCAACACTTAAGTACCAAAGGAATGAGAGAAAACATTTTACAAGGTAGAAGGTAAGGGTAGGATACTGGGAAAGTAGCAAAAAGCAGAATTAGGGAGATAAAAGTATTTCACATTAAAGTTATTTCTACTATAACCCTAAACTATTTTTAGGATTAGAAGTAATGCCAAACCTAAATTATTCTTACCCTCACATTTAAGAGTGCTGGAGTAGATACCGTCTCTGGTTCTTGTTTCACAGGAACTGTTGTTTCAGTCTCCAAACCCAGTTCTAACGCACTAAGCGTCACTGACTGGAGAGAAAACATCAGTGAATTCTGTGTTGAAAACAGAGTTGCATTTATTTTATTGAAACAAAAACATGTCAAGCCTTACATTCAAACTAAATGTGAAATCACTGATACCAGACATAATGTAACAATTTTTGCAAGCATAAAACTTCCACAAACTATGCTAACATTAAAAACTTATTTTTGCGCTACTTGGGAGGCTAAGGCAAGAGAATTGCTTAAGCCCAAAAGAGTTTGAGGTTGCTGTGAGCTATGACGACAGTACTCTACGGAGGGCGACATAGTGAGACAGTGTCTCCAAAAAAAAAAAAAAAAAAACAGGCTCGGTGCCTGTGGCTCAGGCAGCTAAAGCACCAGCCACATACACCTGAGCTGGTGGGTTCAAATCCAATCCATGGCCCGCCGAACAACAATGACAGCTGCAACCAAAAAATAGCCAGGCGTTGTGGCGGGCGCCTGTAGTCCCAGCTACTTGTACTTGGGAGGCTGAGGCAAGAGAATCACTTAAGCCCAGGAGTTGGAGGTTGCTGTGAGCTAAGATAACATGGCACTCTACCCAGGGTGACAGCTTGAGGCTCTGTCTCAAAAAAGAAAAAAAAAAAACTTTTTTGCTTACAGAGAATGTACATACTGAAAATACAACAAAAATGTACCTAAATAAATAAGACAACTATTAAGGAAATTATGGATACTCCCATAAAACTCTAAATAATTCATAAAAACTCTAAATAATTCATCTTTTACATATACTATATACACATAATACCAAAGCAAAAAATATCTTTTCATTGTGAATATTTTCTACTTCATAAATGAAAACAAATACTCAAAACAGACTTTGACATCTTGCTCAAAATCATAAAGAAAAAAAAGATAAAGAAAATAAATAGGCTCGGCATCTGTGGCTCAAGTGGCTAAGACACCAGCCACATACATCTGAGCAGGTGGGTTCGAATCCAGCCCAAGCCTCTCCAAACACTGACGGCTGCAACCAAAAAAATAGCCAGGCGTTAGGGCAGGCGCCTGTAATCCCAGCTACTTGGGAGGTGGAGGCAGGAGAATCACTTGAGCCTAGGAGTTGGAGGTTGCTGTAAACTATGATGCCACGGCACTCTACCCAGGGTGACAGCTAGAGGCTCTGTCTCAAAAAAAAAAAAAAAAAAAAAAAAAGGAGAGAAAAGAAAGAAGGCCAAGTGAGGTGGCTCACGCCTGTAATCCCAGCACTCTGGGAGGCCAAGGTGGGTAGACTGCTTGAGCTCAAGAGTTCCACACCAGCCTCAGCAAAAGTGAGACCTTGCCTCCACTAAAAATAGAAAAACTGAGGCAAGAGGATTGCTTGAGCCCAAGAGTTGGAGGTTGCTGTGAGCTATGATGCCATAGCACTCAAACCCAGGGTGACTGAGACTCTGTCTCAATATAAAAATAACATTCATAGGTATATTTAATATTAAGGCTTAATGATCAATATTTCTGTAAGTGGAAATTACAAAATAAGAAATAGAGGCTTTGGGCTTGGTGTCTGTAGCTCAGCAGCTAGGGCACCAGCCACATACACTGGAGCTGGCAAGTACGAATTCAGCCCAGGCCTGCCAAACTACGACAACCACAACCAAAAAATAGCCAGACAGGGTGGCGCCTGTGGCTCAGTGAGTAGGGCGCCGGCCCCATATACCGAGGGTGGTAGGTTCAAACCCAGCCCCAGCTGAACTGCAACCAAAAAATAGCTGGGCGTTGTGGCAGGTGCCTATAGTCCCAGCTGCTCGGGAGGCTGAGGCAGGAGAATTGCAGAAGCCCAAGAGCTGGAGGTTGCTGTGAGTCCTGTGATGTCACGGCACTCCACCGAGGGCCGTAAAGTGAGACTCTGTCTCTACAAAAAAAAAAAAAAAAAAAATAGCCAGACGTTATAGTGGGCACCTGTAGTCCCAGCTACTTGGGAGGCTGAAGCAAGAGAATTGCTTAAGCCTAAGAGTTTGAGGTTGTTGTGAGCGATGACGTCATGGCACTCTACCCAGGGTAACTTAGTGAGACTCTGTCTCAAAAAAAAGAAAGAAGGAAGGAAAAAAATAGAAGCTTTGAAAAACTCTTACCTGCTGAACTGGAGGGGTAGGTGTTGGAGTTGCAAGCCCAGTATCTCCACCATCAATATCAAAGAGGTCATTTGGACTAATCCCACTCTCACTCAAAGCAGCAAGCAGTAAATCCTGCCCTGGTTCCACCATCTTTAGAATGAAACATTAAATATTAACATAAGAAAACTTAAAGTGAAAATATTAACTCTCCTCTAAATATAAACAATCCAACTTTTTCTACCAGATTCATTCATTCAATATTTATGAAGAATCTGCTATGAGTCAAAGAGGATAAAAAAGAAATAATCTCTGATCCCAGGAAGAAAACATTAAATAAAAAGGACAGAGACATACATGTCACAGAAAGAGTATATATCTACAAAAGGCTATGGGAACAGAGAAAAAAATACTGAATTTTGTCTACATAGACAGGTTACAAAAATGATGATGCTCTGAGCCTCAATGAAAAAAATCAGTAAATGGACAAAAATCTTCTGGACAGTGCATTCAAATGCATGAAGGAATGAAAAGAATCTGACTTTCCTTAAGAACTATGGTTAGAATAATTCAACATGGGAATGAAAGCCCAGAAGTATGAGGTTTGGATACATGTGGCAAACATTGAGGACAGTACTGCCCACAGCCCTACACATCACACTAGAGAGTTCACTTAATCCTATCAGTAATGAGGGTCCCAAAAGGGCTTTCAGATGGAGGACTGTTTGATATAGATTTGTGATTTAGAAAGGCCACTCAACAGCAGTGTGGAAGCAACCCAAGAGGGAACAGGTTAAGACCAGAAACAAGAAGCCATCTTAGGAAACTGCCATGGCCAATCAGGAGAGAAATGATGTGTTATAAACACAGGGAGTAGAAAGAAAGAAGGGGAGTGGAGTCCAAGATCTTTAGAAAGGACAAACCACTGGCCTTAGTTTAAACAAAAACTTAGAAGGGACTAGGCGCAGTGGATCACGCCTATAGTCCTAGCACTTTGGGAGGCCGAGGTTGGTGGATTGCCCAAGCTCAAGAGTTCAAGACCAGCCTGAGCAAGAGCTAGATCCTGTCTCTACTAAAAATAGAAAAATTAGCAGGGGCATCCTGGTACGTGCCTATAGTCTCACCTACTCAGGAGGCTGAGGCAAGAGGATCTCTTGATCTCAAGAGTTTAAGGTTGCTGTGAGTCATGATGCCAACAAACTCTACCCAGGGTGACAGAGTGAGACTCTTGTCTCCAAAAAGAAAAAAGCAGCACACCAGAGAAAACACATGAGTTGACAGATGATTAGAGATAAGCCAAGAGAAAACAAAAAATTAAAGTTGAATCCAGGAGACCTGAAAGATGAGTTACATGGAGTTGGGGGAGCCCTCTAAAGACTGCCTTAGAGCAAGCAAATACATGTTAGGCTCCAGTTTTCTCAACTATAGTTTCAGGAGCCAGATCAAAATATTCTACCAAAAGGTATTTTTACTCATTTTATAGGGAGAAAAAAAAACTTAACAGAGCTTCCTCAATTTTAACTTTTCAAGTTAATTTCTCTGAAATAACCAATTTATATATACAAACACAAGTACTTTTTCTCAGAAAACTAATTTCATATTATATAATTAATAGTTTGCTAGTCTGTTCTCAGACTCTGTGATAAAACTACATGTCAGTGTTTCATGATGTCCTACAAAAACAGTGTTAGCTAAGAGCTCTATGACCATAACTTCCAGCATACAGGATGGACAAAAAGTTCACGTGCAATTGAAATAGTAAAAGAATTTAAATTGTTGTAGTTGAAAGCAAGGCATTTAACAGAGAAATTATGTCACATGTGTGCATCAGTTAGACCAGAGGTGTCCAACCTTTTTTTCCTCTGCTGCACACTGGAAGAATAAAAGTTATCTGGGGCCATACATTAAATACACAAACACTAACAAAAGCTAATTGGCAAAAAAAAGGTCCATATATACTTTCAGTGATATTCAACACCACAGATAAGAAAAAAGTCCTCACAAAATTGTAGCCACAGGTTAAAAATCCCTGATTTAGGGTGGCGCCTATGGCTCAACGGAGTAGGGCGCCGGCCCCATATGCAGGAAGTGGAGGGTTCAAACCCAGCCCGGGCCAAAAACTGCAAAAAAAAAAAAAAAAAAAAAAAAAAAAATCCCTGATTTAGACAGAAATCCTAATGGAAACATAAGTATGTTAAAGATGGAAACCACCGATACCCAGAATGAAACGGACGGGAGACCTATGTTTAAAAGGTTAAGAGGAAGCACAGATTAACAAAGGAGATTTCTCCGAAATTTTTCAGAGAAAAGAAAAATGCCTAAGGAAGAAAAAATTTTGAGCAAAGAGAATAAAGGAAGGAAACAAGGCTGATAGTGTTAGGTCTTCCTGTTACCATATTTAAGCCCACAACAATACTGAGTGAGAGAATACAGTTTTAGAGCTAAAACTGAAGTTCAGAAAGCTTAAATTACCTGCCCAAGTTCACCCATCCAGGGAATGGTATAAGATTAGAAACTAGATCGAGGGGCTGGGCAATGGCTCATGCCTGTAATCCCAGCACTGTATGAGGCCAAAGCAGGTGGACTGCCTGAGCTCACAGGTTTGAGACCAGATGGAGCCAGAGCAAGACCCCACCTCTAAAAATAGTGAGGCGTTGTGGTGGGCACCTGTAGTCCCATCTACTCAAGAGGCTGAGGCAAGAGAATCACATGACCCCAAGAGTTTGAGGTTGCTATGAGTTATGATGCTACAGTACTCTACTGAGGGTGACAAAGTGAAACTCTGTCTCAAAAAAAAGAAAAGAAAAAAACTAAATCGGGGTGGGAACCTCTGGCCATCTCGATCCTTAAGTGCAGCCTTCTGACTGAATCCAAATTTTATCAAACAAAACCTTTTAATAAAAGGATCTAGAAGACCACATGCGGCCTTAGAGCTGCAGGTTCCCCACCTCTGAACTACACAGTTCAAATTCCCAAAGTCCATGAGTTCTCTCTGCAGTAAGTAGAGGTGAAAATGGTAACCTACAAAGTCTCCCTACTTTATTTCAGAATGCCAGAAAAATTAAAATTAGAATAAAATATTAGACAGCAAAATACAAATAATGTGCAAGAACTGGACAAAAGACAAAAAGGTAAAATGTATACATTTATAATAAAGTTTACCCATTTTTCTGATACAGACATTTGACCATACTTCACAATTTATCCTAATACATAGCAGAAATAAGTACCTACAGTTCTAAACAAGTGTCTTAAAAACATTTTCGATACACAAAATAGGACCACAGGTCATTAGGACCAATGACCTGTGGGGGAATAGGGAGTCTTGGCCCATACACTATGGCTAATCTTGACCCAGAATAATAGAACTCTGGAGATTATCAAAATGCCAGCCTTTGAAAGTAAATTTTGGAAATGATTTATTTACATCTGAAACAAAGGTACATCATTTTAAACATGATTTTTTTTTCCTTTGGAGACAGAGTCTCACTATGTAGCCCTTGGTAGAGTGCCGTAGTATCACAGCTCACAGCAGCTTCTAATTCTTAGGCTTGAGCAAGTCTCTTGCCTCAGCCTCACAGATAGCTGGCACTACAGGCACTCGCCCCAATGCCCGGCTATTTCTTTTTGTTGTTGTTGCAGCTGTCATTGTTTACCTGGCCCAGTCAGGTTCGAACCTGCCAGCCTCGGTATATGGCCGGTGCCGTAACCACTGTGCTACGGGCCCTGAGCCTTAAACATGATTCATAAACTAACAACCACAGAGTCCTGCAGATGGTGAGATCCATTAATCCATCAGACACACACTAAGCCATTAATTAATAAAATGCAAATTCACTGAAAAGTGTTACTAAATTCAAGAGTGCTTTCTGAAGTATTATTTGGTGGGGTTTTTTTTTTTTTTTCTTGAGACCGAGTCTCACTCTGTTGTCCTGGGTGGAGTGCAGTGCATCATAGCTCACAACAACCTCAAACTCTTGCGCTCAAGTGATCCTCTTGCCTCAGCCTCCTGAGTAGCTAGGACTACAGGTGCTCACCATGATGCTCACCTAGTTTTTCTATCTTTAGTGACACAGACAGGGTCTTACTCTTGTTCAGGATGGTCTTGAACTCCTGAATTCAAGCAGTCCACCTGCCTCCACCTCCCAGAGTGCTAGAATTATAGCGCCTTGCTTGTACTGAAGTACATTTTCTAAACTATGATCATTAAAAGTACAAAAATATGGCCAGTGAGGTGGCTCACATCTGTAATCCTAGCATTCTGGGAGGCTGAGGCAGACAGATCGCTTGAGCTAACGAGTTTGTGACCAGCCTGAGCAGGAGCAAGACTCTGTCTCTAAAACTAGCCGGATGTTGTGGTGGATGCCTGCAGTCCCACCTGGTAGTGCTACAGGGAAGTTAAGGCAGGAAAACTGCTTGAGCCCAAGAGTTTGAGATTGCTATGAGCTACAACGCCATGACACTCTACCAAGGGCGACAAAGTGAGGCTCTGTCTCAAACAAAACAAAACAAAAAACGTACAAAAACACATAATGGAGGGGAGAAATTTTAGAGAGAAACTTTTTGATATTCATACAAGATAAAATGACAACTGTAACACCATCAGTGACCATAGCTCAGAATTCACTCAAAGGAATGACGATTTCATTTAGCCATTTCACAATGTGTTTACATACCAAAATATGCTGTATGCCATAAATTTTTACTTGTCAATTAACAATCTGAGATATTCTTATCTGAGTAATGACCCAGTAATGTCTATAAAAGACATTGTCTTTCACAAACTATTAATGAAAGAGATTTTACTCTTAGATACATCTCATACAGAAATGAAATACTAGTGATCTTCTCTCTCAGTCAATTGAGCACTAATTCTCTACTTGATCTTTTTTGAAGAGCGAAGGAAGGGAGGGAATGGAGAAAGAATATCTATCCTGTTCTCTGACTCCATTAGACAGAACTCTTAATATTTAATCTTACTTCCATTCTAAAACTATTACAGACTCACAGAATTTCAGTGGTCAAGCTGAAAGCCCTTATAAAATTGTATTAGCCAATCTCCTCCTGTTCTTCATTTTATAAATAAGTATGTCTTATTCCTGGGAGGAAAAACAACATTTTCACTGTGAGCCCAGAAACTACAAAATAAATGCAAATAACATTAGGTGTAACAGAATTGTGTGTTTATAAAGGACTTAAAAGACTTTAAGTGACAGGTGTAGCAATCTAACAAACCCAAAAGTTACTAACTACAGAGGCTTCTATCTCAAACAATGGACAACAAAAAAAGTTCAATTTTTATCATAAATACACTTGAAAATATCACCAATTTCAAAATAGTAAACCTATGAAAACTTCTGATGACTAAGAAACAAAGAGACAGTAGTAGAAACTAAGAGCTATCCATGGCAGGAAGAGAAAATACTGAGAAACAATAGCCAACCAGAAGAATAAAAAGATAATAGTTCCCAATGATGATACCAACATTGAACCTTATCAACAAGGACAAGGTTCCTTCTGCTGAGACTTAAAGACCTATATAGCTCTGAATGGATACAAGAGATTATCTACAACAGCAGAAGCACATCACAGGGAGTAGTGCCTGTGGCTCAAAGGAGTAGGGCGCTGGCAAATCCAACCCAACCCGGCCAAAAACTGCAAAAAAAAAGCGTATCAGTGCTTGAGGAAGACTATGAGATAAGACAATACCTGGGTTTGAATACTGACTACATTACCCACTAGTAGTACAATATAGTCAAGTAATAAACCTCTCTTAGTTTCCTCATCTTTAAATGAAACTAAAAATAGAATTTGTCTCACAGGATGCTATCCAGTAAATGTAATACTACCTGGAGTATGTTCCCTACTAGCAGTAACTAACATTTTGATAAATATTAGTATTGCATCCAAAAGATGCTTTCTTCCATATCACTAATGCAATACTTTATTTCCCAGAATATAAATCCTTGCTAGCAATCCATCAATAACTAACTTTCCTATTAGTTTTATAAAATACTAGTTCTCTTTTAAAAATCTAAAAGTATCACACACCCAATTAGCCCAGTTAATCAGTTACCAAGTCTAGAGAAAACTGGCAACCTTTTGTTTTTTTGGAGACAGGGTTTCTCTTCCATTACACAGGCTAGAATACATTGGCATCATCATAGCTCACAGTAACCTCAAACTCCTGGGCTCAAATGATCCTCCTACCTCAGCCTTCCTAGCAACTAGGACTACAGGCATACGCCACGATGACCAGCTAATTTTTCTATATTTTGTAAAGACATGGTCTAGTTCTTGCTGAAACTGGTCTTGAACTGGGCCTCAAGCAATCCTTATGCCTCAGCCTGCCAAAGTGTTAGAATTATAGGCATGAACCACTGGTAGCATTTTTCAATGTGCATATATAGTGACATTTAGCAAGTATATTCTCCTTAACTAACAACAAAAGGAATTTCTCATTGTTTAATAGTATAATACTAAGCATTGGCCAGGCATGGTGGCTCATGGCTGTAATCGTAGCACTCTGGGAGGTCAAGGCAGGTGGAATGCTTGAGCTTACAAGTTTGAGACCAACCTGAACAAAAACAAGGCCTCGTCTCTACTAAAAATAGAAAAAATGGCTTGGCACCTGAAGCTCAGCGGTTAGGGCCAGCCACATACATTGGAGCTGGAGGGTTAGAACCTGACCCAGGCCTGTCAAACAACAACAACTACAACAACAACAAAATAAAATAGCCGGGTGTTGTGGCAGGTGCATGAAGTCCCAGCTACTTGGGAGGCTGAGGCAAGAGAACTGCTTAAGCCCTAGAGATTGAGGTTGCTATGAGCTGTGATGCAACAGCACTCTACCGAGGGCAACATAATGAAACTCCGTGTCTAAATAAATAAATAAATAGAAAACTGAAGCAAGAGGATCGTTTGAGACCAAGTTGGAGGTGCTGTGAGCTGTGATGCCATGGCACTATACCCAGGGCCACTGTCTTAAAAAAAAAAAAAAAAAAAAAAAAAATGCCTGGTTCAAGATCTAGCTTTACCTTTTTTATGCAGCCCAGATACGATGACTGACATTCAGTCTAAGAATCTGAAAGATAATGATCCACTTAGAATTTATGGGATATATATAGTCCATCAACAAGAGACTGCTACATTCGGGTTCCTTAAAAACACATCTGGGGAAGAGAAGGCAGTTACAAAGTTAGTTAAAAATTATTACCTCTGAGTGGATTGCCTGAGCTCACGAGTTCGAGACCAACCTGAGCAAGAGTGAGACTCCCGTCTGTAAAAAATAGCCAGGTGCTGTGGCAGGCGCCTGTAGTCCCAGCTACCTGGGAGGCTGAGGCAAGAGAATCGCTTGAACACAAGAGTTTGAAGTTGCTGTGAACTAAGATGCAACAGCCCTCTACCAAGGGTAACCAAGTGAGACTCTGCCTCAAAAAAAAAGATTACAGGTGGCGCCTGTGGCTCAAGGAGTAGGGTGCCAGTCCCATATACGGAGGTGGTGGGTTCAAACCTGGCCCCGGCCAAAAACTGGAAGAAAAAAAAAAAGTTTACCTAAAATGGATATTATCTGTATTTTCCAACACCACTGTTCAGTGAAGTGTCCCTCCCTTGGAAACCCTGTGGCAAGAATATATTCACAAAGGAATGTGCAAATTACACACAAAGTTTCAAAAATGCTTTATAAAGGCTGCACAGGACAGATGGGGGAGGAAAATATAACAACTTTCTTGATCCTAACCACCTCAAATTCAGATCACTAGTCTCTTGATAAGTTAAATATCCCTCATCTGAAATGTTTGGGACCAGAAGTACTCTTAAGATTTTTTTGATTATGGAATATATGTATATACATAATGATTTATCTTGGACAGTGGACCCAAGTCTAATCACAAAACTCATTTATTTTATTTTTTTTTTTTTGAGACAGAGTTTCATTTTGTCACCCTCAGCAGAGTGCTATGGTGTCACAGATCACAGCAACCTCCAGCTCTTGGGCTTAGGCGATTCTCTTGCCTCAGCCTCCCGAGTAGCTGGGACCATGGGCACCCACCACAACGCCCAGCTAAGTTTTTGTTGCAGTTTGGCCCAGGCAGGGTTCGAACCCACCACCCTCAGTATATGTGGCCGGCGCCCTACTCACTGAACCACAGGTGCTGCCCCCTCATTTATGTTTCACATACATCTTATACACATAGCCTAAAGGTAATTTGGGCAGGGAGAGAATAGACAGGGTCTTCCTCTATTGTAAGGGCTATAGTGCAGTGACATCATCATAGGTCATCATAACTCACTGCAACCTCAAATTCCTGGGCTCAAGAAATCTTCCCTTGGTCTCCTCAGTACCTGACACTACAGGCCCCCGCCACCACATCCAGCTAATTTTCCTATTTTTTGTAGAGTTAGGGGTCTATGTTCCTTCCTAGCCTCAAACTTCTGGTTTCAAGAGATCTTTCCATTCAGTCTGTCAAAGTGCTAGGATTATAGGCATGAGTCACTGTGCCCAACTCTGAAGTTAATTTTATATAATGTTTTTAGTAATTTTATGCATAAACAAAGTTTTGACTGTATTTTGACTATCCCCCAGCATATGAGGTCAGATGTGAAATTTCTACTTTTAGCATCATGTTGGTTTCGAGTTGCAGATTTTAGAGTATTTCACATTTTTAGATTAAGGATACTCAACCTGGGCGGCACCTGGGGCTCAGTGAGTAGGGTGCCGGCCCCATATGCTGAGGGTGGCGGGTTCAAACCCAGCCCTGGCCAAACTGCAACAAAAAAAATAGCCGGGCGTTGTGGCAGGTGCCTGTAGTCCCAGCTACTCGGGAGGCTGAGGCAAGAGAATCGCTTAAGCCCAAAAGCTGGAGGTTGCTGTGAGCTGTGTGATGCCATGGCACTCTACCAAAGGGCCATAAAGTGAGACAGTCTCTATTTAAAAAAAAAAAAAAAAAAGATACTCAACCTGGATATGGATGGGTTGTTTTCTTTTGATGCTCAAGACAACCCATGAATAAATGAAACCTTTATCCCCTTGTCACAGACAAGAAACTAAGGCTTAGAAACATGAAATGTAACAAAGTAAAACAAAGTAAGCTTAAAACAGAATTATAAACTCAGCAAGTCTGACATGATACTCTTCCAACCTACTCTCAAACCCATACCAGTATTCTTCAAACTACCCTATACCAGTATTTTTCTTATCACTGGTCAGTGGGTTATCAAATGAATTTAGTGTATAATGACTAGCATTTTAAAATATTTTAGTGTAAGCAGAAAAATAACTCCAGAAAATAAAAAATACAGTTATTTTATGAAACTTTTGGGTTACATATGTATAAGTACACACATATACATGCATGTGTATATATGTTTGTATGCATGTATATGCTTGTGTATGTCATGTATATATGTAAAACATTTCTTACTGTGCAATAAAAGTTTGAAAGTCACTACTGCAGCTAGGCAAGGTGGGTTACACATATAATCCTAGCACTCTGGGAGACCAGGGCAGATGGACTGCCCTGAGCTCATGGGTTTGAGACCAGCCTGAACCAGAGCGAGATCTTGTCTGGAAAAATAGCTGGAAATTGTGGTGGGCACCTGTAGTCCCAGCTACCTGGGGGGACTGAGGCAACAGAATCACTTGAGCCCAAAAATTTGAGGCTACGGTGCGGTATGACGCTATGGCACTCTACCTAGAGAGACAAACTGAGACTCTGTCTGAAGGGAAAAAAAAAAAAAGAAAGAAAGAGAAAACCACTGCTGCTATCTACACATTGCCACAAAAGAATTAAGCAAATTTATTTGATGAGTTACGTACCCAATTTCATTCATAAAATAGCTTCTGCACTTCAAAAGCCTGTAACTGGCCCAGCACCGTAGCTCATGCCTATGATACTAGCCAGGCCCAGGTGGGGGAACTGCTTGAGGCCAGGAGTCTGAGAACAGCCTTAGCAAGAAGAGCAAAACCTTGTCTCTACTAAAAATAGAAAAACTAGCCAGGTATCATGATATGCACCTGTAGTCCCAGCTACTACTCCAGAGGCTGAGGCAAGAGGATCATTTGAGCCCAAAAGTTTGAGGTTGCTGTGAGCTAAGACACCACAGCACCCTACCCAGAGACTCTGTCTCCAAAAACAAAACAAAACAAAACAAAACAAAACAAAACAAAAAAAAAAAAAAAAAAAAACAAAAAAAAAAACAGGCTCAGTGCCTGTGGCTTAAGCAGCTAAGGCACCAGCCACATACACGTCATACACCTGAGCTGGAGGGTTCAAATTCAGCCCAGGCTCGCCAAACAACAATGGCAGCTCAACCAAAAATAGCCGGGTGCTGTGG
>CAUYPK010091270.1:0-27432 GCA_963574355.1 Loris lydekkerianus
GGGGGGAGGTTTTGGTGGAGGGAGGGTAATGGGTGGGGCCACATCTATGGTGCATCTTAGAATGGGTACAGGCGATTGCACTAATGTACACAGCTATGATTTAACAATGAAAAAAAAATTAAATAAAAAAAAGATTTGGCCGGAGAAACCAGATGAAAGGTGATACCATGACTTAGAGAAACCATATTTGGGAGTAAAAAAAATCAAGGGATTTTTTTTGTCCATGTAAGTTTGAAATGTCAACTGGACATCCAAATAGCCAACTAGGTATCATTCAAAAGAGAAAGGATGTGTACATGGAAGTCATCAGCTGATTGCCTTAGGCTTAAATAAGACTGTCTAGGTAGGAAATGAACCTAGACAAAGGGGATTGAAGGACTGTGCTTAGCAGCACACCCCACCACTTCAACATCACAAACAAAAGTATAGCTAGCAAAGGAGACTATGAAAGAATTGCCAATGAAATTTAGTAGGAAAATCAGTTCAGTGTGAGTTCTTCAGGAAAAAAAAGTCAAACAAAGTGTTTCAATATGTAGAAATTGAAAATGTCAAACACTACTTGAGGGGTATGTCAAATTCTTTGGGGAAAATTTATTAAAATTATGCCTTCCTCACTGCTGTATAATTTCTTGATGTTCAGAGTGCGTTGCTGTAGCAATTCCTTTCTACCTCTAATTTCTTACTTCTATAGAATAGGAAATTATATAACCAAGCTTCTTAATATGCAAAATAACTGTAAATAGGTTGTGGGCCAGGCACAGTGGCTCACTCTTGTATTCCCAGCACTTTGGGAGGCGGAGGCAAGCGGATCATTTGAGACCAGAAATTTGAGAACAGCCTGAGCAACACAGCAAGACCCTATCTCTCTAAAAAATAAAAAATTATCTGGGTGTGATGCAGTGGCACACATTTGTCATCCCAGCTATTTGTGAGGTTGAAGCAAGAGGACTACTTGAGCTCAGGAGTTTGACATTGCAGTGAACTATGATGCTGGCACTGTACTCTAGCCTGGGAAATAGCAAGATCCTTTATCAGAAAAAAAAAAAAAAAAAGAAAGAGAAAGAAAGAAAAAGAAAAAAAAAAAAAGGTTCTGGAAATGATGTGAGAGGATCTCCAATAAGCAAAGTGAATGAGTTTTAGTGAATGAATTTTGTAACATTACTTATCCTTTTCTATGATAAGAGAGCTGAGGTTCTTAATAGCTGGACTCAGAAGAAAACCTACAGAAGTTGTACATGAAGACTGGGAAATCATGAAAAATAAGAGGTCATATGTTAGCAGTGTTTTAAAGGATAACTACATATGAAGGGAAAACAAAACAACCAACCAAAAACTCCTACATCATTTGTAAGCACAAAAAACCTAATACATTGACATATTTCTCTTTCAGTAAGCTTGGCAGTTGCACACATGATCCCTTACAGAGGGAAAGAATATGACATAGGTAAATTAAAAAGAATAAATTAATTCAAAATTAAACTACTTACCGGCTAGCACAAGGGTGATATTCAGTACAATGAATATTCCACAAAATAGGCCAACTCTAAAAGTAGTCCATGCTGGTGCAGGCTATGGACAGAAAAAATAGCATTTTAAGAATAGGACAAAATATCAAATGCATTTAGTATATGCTATAATAAATTAGTAGTGTATGCCTCTGAGTTCTACCATGAAAATAATATTCTATAACCTAAATTTTTATAAATTTGAAACAGAAAATCATCATCATTCTATAAATACTAGAATAGAGTTTCCAGTTAATGGAATTCTTTTACAGAAATCTGAGTCATGAAATAAACAAGACCATAATGTTAGGCATCAAATTTCACTTGGCTCTCCATGTACACAGGTCCCAGATCCATGCATTCAACCAACAATGAATTGAAAATATTTGGGGGGGAAAACAACCAATAAAAAATAATACCCCTGAAAATTAAAATGCAGTGAAACAACATAGCATTTACATTGTATTAGGTAACATAAATAATCTAGGGATGATTTTAAAGTGTATGGGCAGAGCTGGGCATGGTGGCTCACATCTGTAATCTCAGTGACATAGAAAGCTGAGGTGGGAGGATTCCTTGAGGTCAGGAGTTCAAGATAGGCCTGAGCAACATAGTGAGACCTTGTCTCCCCCAAATTTAAAAAGCTATGATCAAGCCACTATACTACAGCCTGGATGACTGGTATTACAAATAGCATTGTTTTAAAATTGTGTAATTTATCAAATATAAAAATATAATATTGTATTTGGACTATTAGAAATGAATCATAAAGTGAACATGTTAACAGGTTATTTGTTCTTATTGTTGAGCACTATTTCATTGCATGAATATACCACAAATTGCTTATCCATTTATCTACTGATAGACATCTGGATTGTTCCCAGTTTCAGGCTATTATGAATAAAATAGTTATGAACATTTGTGCATATGTCTTTATATGGACATATGATTGCATTTGTCTTGGGTAAGTATCTTGGAGTGGTATATGTTCAAGTTTTTAAAAAACTGGCAAACTCTTTTCCAATGTGGTTATACACTATACATTTATATACATTTTTTTTTTTTTAACGTATCTATCCACCAGTAGCATATGAGATAACAGAGTTCCTGTTTCCTCCAACATTTAGTATGATCAAAAATTTGAGTCATTCTAACAAGTATGTATTATCTTATTGTAGTCTTAATTTGCCACCTGTATATCTTTCAGGTCTTTTGCCCATTTTAAAACATTTTATTGGGTATTAAAGTTCTTTATATATTCTAAATACAAATGATTTTCAGGTATGTTTTACAAATATTTTCTCTTAGTCTGTTGTTTTTCTTTCTATTCTTTTAATAGTGTCTTTTGCACTTGATCTTAGCTAAAAGGCCAAGAAGTGATTATAATACTACCTTTTGAAGAGCAGAAGTTTTAAACTTAGATGAAGTGCTGCTTTTGGTGTCATTTCTAAGAAATCTTTGCATAACTCAAAGTCCCTAGGATTTTGTTCTATATTTTCTTATAGAAATTCATAATTCTACATTTTCATTTAGGCCTATGTTACATTTAGAATTATATAGCGTGAAGTATGGATGAAAGGGTTTTTTTGATATATGGAATCCAATTGCTCCACCATCATTTGCTGAAAACACTATCTCTTTTTTCATTGACTTGCTTTGTATGTGTATCAAAAATTTGTTTTCCACATATATGTTAAATCTATTTCTGGACTCTGTTCCATTCCACTGATCTACCTTGACACTAACAGCACATTTTCTTGACTACTGTAGCTTTAATAATAAAATTTTCATAAGATAGTGTCAATCTTTCAACTTAGTTGTGCCAAAGTCTTGTTTTGGGTATTCTAGGTCCTTGGCATTTCCATATAAATTTAAAAATTTGCTCACCAACTTTTACCAAAAAACCTAAAAGCCTATTAAGATTTTTGAGTTGAAACATGTTAATCTATAGATCAATTTAGGAAGAAATGCCACCCTAAAAATATTGGGCTTAGATAATATATCCATAAACATGGTGTATCTCTCATTTAAGTCTTTAATTTCTTTCAGTAATGCTTTATAGTTTTTAATGTAAAGGTCTTTACAGGTCTTTTGTCAGAATTACTCCTAAACATTTCATATTTTGATGGTCTTCCAAATAGAGCTGTTCAAAATTTTTTTGATTCCCAGAGGTTTTTTTTTGCTGATATATAGACACACTATTGATTTTCATATATTGGCCTTATATTCTGCAACCTTGCAAAACTCACATATTAGTTCTAGTAGCTATTCTATAGGTTCACTGGATTTTCTACATAGATAAAAAAAAAAAAAAACCATCAATTTTACTTCATCCCTCTACTGTCAATGCTTTTATTTCTTCTTCTTATCTTATTGCATGGGCTATAATCCCCACTACAAGGCTGAATAGAAGTGATAAGAGTAATATCCTTTTTTTTGTATCTAGACTAAAGAGAAAATGGTTTTTCATCATTAAGCCTGATATTAATTGCAGGTTTTTTACAGATGCCTTTTATTAGGTTGCAGAAGCTGTGTTGTTGATTTCAATTTCACTGCTACCAGAAAACATTTTCTATGATTTAAACCATTTTAGACTTATTGAGATTTATTTACTAACAGAGAGGACAGCACTTAAAATGCTTTTGTGGTAATATCTACTGTATAGATAACATCAAATCAACACTTTTTTTCAGTGTAACTGCTGCAGTTAGGTGAAGCTATGTAGTAGTTCAGCATATCTGAATGCACCCGCCATACTATCTAAAAAAATTTCATTTTAATCATTTGATGAGACCAAGAAATCAGCATGTCAGTAAGAATAATTAACAGAGGAAGTACAGGATGAGAAAAGAAATGAGATAAGACATTACAATTCACTGTGAAATGAAAACTGCATCTAACTTTTTAACAATTACTATTTATAAACTTTAATGAAATTCATTTTAAGGCAATGAAAATACCTAAACAGACTGTTTATAATTAAATAGGCAAAAAACAAAACAATCACTAGAAAGAAATACTAACCTGAGCAGCTCCCAAAGGGGGGACACGTAAACGCTTCATAGCCTTTTGTCTGTCACCATCTTCAAGTTCATTGGTCACTACAGCCTAGAATTAAATTTTGACATAGGTTATACTAAACTTGAGTTATGTGAAAATAATTCTGTATCATTTCTATGTATGATATCCTGGTAGCTTTTTGGTGAATGTATATGATAAAGCAAAAGAAGAAAATCCTAAATAAGACTGTATGTATCAAAGTTAGCAACTATTTATAAAAGGAATACAGAAATGAGGAATTTTTCCCCTAAAAACAAAACATGAATGTAATTGAAAATATGTGATAAATAGCGGGATTATTGTACCTCAGTTTCAGAGATGAGCTGGTTGATTTTCTTGCATGTATAAAATGGGGCCACTTCCACATGAGCCACTCGCCAATCTGCTCCACGAGATGTTTCCAGGATCTTGTCATGCTTTTTAAGGATTTTGCGAAACCCTGTAAAATTCAGATTCTACAGAAAGAAATGAAGAAAATATAATTTCTACCACAATCAAAGAAAATGAAAAATAATAAGCACTAAGCATTGGCAGAGCTGACTAGACAAAGATTGAGTACTCGGGGAAATGGCAATGCTTTCAAAAAAGCATTCACTACTAAAAAGATGAGACTTTTCTTATTTCACTTATTCACTTCAAGGTAGTATGCTAGTAGTAACAACCAAGAAACTTTGCGCTTATGAACCGTAATATTTCTCTTCCAAATAAATTAATGAGCGTCCTAAACTCAAAACATTTTTGTTCGCATTTTTCTGTGTACAACTGTTTTGTATAATATAGTTACCTACAATTATTATTTATGGAAGATCCATCTAGTTCTCTTAACTTTTATTCTCCTTCCATTCATTCTCACTTTGGGGTAGGAGTACAAAAGAGAGTTAGTAGAAAGGAAGAAGTGTTTATACTTACATTGCTCCATACATCATGGGTAACAGCCCTCACTTTCCCTCAGTCTCTACAATATCAAAATACTACAATATATTTTGAGAATTTCAATACTATATTATTCTGATGTTCTTTTCTCAGCATGCAAAAAAGCAGAAAACTGGATTTGCAAGGTTAGAGCAGGAATCAGAGGTCTCTCAAATTTGCTGATCACAAATCCCCATCAGTAAAAAACTGAAGACTATCTCCAAGGTAGGCTTGGCTTGCTTGTTTATATTTTTTTCCTTCATTCTTTAATGTATGATCTTAAACTCTGCTTGGGGTACATATATCATGACATGGAGATAGCTAGCTTTTAATCAATTTTCCCTTCTTCCTCATTCTCAAAATAAATGTATTTCCTTTTGTTGCAGTTTTTGACAGGGGCTGGGTTTGAACCTGCCACCTCCGGCATATAGGGCCAGTGCCCTACTCCTTTGAGCCACAGGCACCACCCAAAATAAAGTATTCTTACATAACAGACAACTCCAAAGAATTAAGGATAAAGCAGAACTTTTATAATTAACAATTATTTTTTCTTGCCTTTTTCCTCCTTTAACTTTTTTTTTATTAAAAAATTATTTTTGTTTTCCCAAAGAGCTTTTTATAAACCAAAACAAAAGTTGCTAGAAAAGTTAATAAAATAAAATTTACCAAGGGGATTTCCATGTAATATATAAGCATCGTTAATGAACTGTGAAACGCTAATGTTTAATAGCATTATAGGAAAGAGGAAATACATTTTGTTTCTTTTAAAAATTAAATTATAAAGCTATGGATAAATTTCAAAGCAAAGGAACTTGTCATCTATCTTACATAATTTCTAAATTATTTTCCAACTAGGTTCTTCTTTATATGACATCACCAATGAAGAAAGAATTATAAAAAGGAAGGATGAAAATGCATACATATATTAACTTAAGATTATTGCAGATATGAGACCTTAATTACCTTTTATTTTAAAGATCTAATACTCGAGACAAAACTTTTTATGTAATTTTTAGTTTCTATATGGAATACCATTATATTGTGATCCTAACTACTCATTATTAGTAATAACCATAGGAATAAAATGAAAAGGCTCGGTGCCTGTAGCTCAGAGGCTAAGGGCACCAGCTACATACACTAGAGCTGGAGGGTTCGAATCCAGCCTGGACCTGCCAAAAAACAATGACAACTACAACCAAAAAATAGCCGGGCGTTGTGGCAGGTGCCTGTAATCCCAGCTACTTGGGAGGGTGAGGCAAGAGAATTGCTTAAACCCAGGAATCTGAGGTTGCTGTGAGCTGTGACACTATAGCACTCTATCCAGGGCAACACAGTGAGACTCTGTCTCAACAACAACAACAACAAAAAAAATAGGGCATAAAGTCTCTCTAAATATTAGGGAGATGCTTTTACTTATTTAAGTGTTATTTATTATTTTAGAAATAATCTGATTTTCAATCAAATTCTTTACAGATTTAACTATATAAACCAACTTACAAAGAATTACAAAGGAACAAATGTCCTACATTTCTATAATTAAGTGTACATGGAAGTTCAACTTTTTCAGACTGGGTTTTAAATACTGAATGATATATCATAATAGCCCAGATTTTCACTCTCTACACACATTTGCTGTGACCTAATTTCTTTTCTTTCTCAGGAACTTTTTCTTAATACAATTGTCTTGCTGTAGCCTGTAGAAAGGATTCTCTTAGTGGTAAGTTAAAAAGTCAGGATCTTTTGTTTTATGAGTGTCAGTTGTAGGAAAATTAGCTGTCCAACTGCTCTTATGGAAATATTGTTACTGGTTAGGAGGAATATAAAAGCTCTCACTTTATATCTTATTTTTACTTACCACTATAAGAGATGCCTCCAAAAATAAGGAAGCAGTTGGTCCTTGAGCCAAGAGCTAACCCCTGAATATTGTACAGATTTTATAAAACTAATATTCAAAAACAGAAGTCTCGCTAACACTGTTATACCCTGTGAAAGGTTTTTAGCTAGTGAAGACGTCTGAAATCACAATAGAAATTTCAAGAATAATGACAAACTAAACATTTTCCCTTTTGCATTGACCCATTAGTAGCTTACAGTAATTTGATTTATTGGAATGTTTCATCTCCTCAAAGGTGTCATTCTCCTGAGTAAAATTCTACATACCTGATAGTTCTGCAGCAGGATAAGACTGAGGTAGAACTCGCTGAAGGCCAGTTTAAGGTCTTTAATGTTCCTATGTTGGACACGTTCCTCATGGGACAAGTGGAAGACTGGCTTTCTGCGTTGTCGCAGCGTGGTAACTCCAGTGCTTTCTTTCTGCGCATCCAATGATGACTGAAGCTCATTCTGAAGTGTAGCAAACCTGCGCTGAGCCTCTGCGAGCTTCTCTGTAAGAAATAAAACAGAATTGCCAAATCAGTGAGATAAAAAAGCTTATAAAAGTTCCCACTGATAGATAAATTTTTACCAATTATTCTAAGTTGCTTCTCTAGAATCGAGGAAAAATGTTATGTGCAATATTTAGAGCTGACAAGAAAAAAATATTTTTATGTTACACCCTCCTTTCATTTTACTCTATACTTCTTTCCCAGTAAAACCTCAAGTATACCCTTTGTTTTTTACAGATTAAGAAGTAAAAATGTAAAGAGCTACTAAGAGTAAGATGTAAAACAGTACAAATGCTTTGGAATTTGGAAAATAGTGTGGCAGTCTCAAGAGGTTAAACATACAGTAATTATACAATTTAGCAATTCTACTCTTTTCTTAAAGAGGTATAGACCTCTAGGTATAGACCTAAGAGAACTAAAAAACACATGTTCATACAAAAACTTGTATACATATACAAACTTGTATTTAGAAGAGCCAAAAAGTGAAAACCACCCAAATGTTCATGCTGTGACATGGGTGGACCTTGAAGACACTATGTTACCTGGAAATCAGACACAAAATACCCCATATTGGCTGACTCTATTTATATGAAATATCCCAAAAAGAGAAATCCAGAGAAGAAAGTAGCTTAGTGGTTGCAATGGGCGTGGGGGAAGAAGAACAGGGAGTGTAGTATGGGGTATCCTGCTGGGATGAGGAAAATGTTCTCGAATTAGTGATGATGGTTGTACAAATCTTGTGAACATACTAAAAACCACTGAATTACATACTTAAAAGGGTGAATGTTGTATGGTATGTGAATATATCAATTATTACAAAGCTATTAAGAAATTCTTCTAGTTATACAGTTTAGTTCAGAAATAGAATGAGAATTTGGGCTTTAGATTTTTAATCTGCTGCATTCCCCACTATACCTCATTCTCCAAGACAGGTATTGTAAGAAGGGATTAAAATTAGCAAATTATTTGTTAAAAATACTTGGTGTAACTGGGTATCTATGTATTTGTGTTATACATACAATTAAAAGTAATATTCCATAACTTTTCTTCCAAGGACACAATTTAATTCACTAAAACCAGGCAAATCTAGGTGCAAATCCTTGCCTCATTAAGCAGGTGTATGATTTTAGTGATTTTTTTTTGTTAAACTCTTCTAAGCCTTACATAGGTGAAATGGAGATAATGACAACTCCCTCATAAAGTGGTTGTGATTAAGTGAAATGCAGAATAGCACTCAATAATAATGATAATAATTATACAATAATAACCAACTATTATTTACAACTCATTCTTTCTCACTGTTCCCCCCTTCCTTGCTTTGTATACTGCTCTACTATCTTGTCTTCACCTAAC
This sequence comes from Loris lydekkerianus, assembly GCA_963574355.1. Taxonomy (NCBI): domain Eukaryota; kingdom Metazoa; phylum Chordata; class Mammalia; order Primates; family Lorisidae; genus Loris; species Loris lydekkerianus. The sequence continues at coordinate 9,215 of CAUYPK010091270.1, forward strand.
CTTTAGTTAAGTATTTTGTACTGGCATTGATTCTTCATGATTCATTGTTCTCTTTCTCTTAGAGAAATTACTTCTATAGCATGCTTACAAAGACTCATCTCAGCCCTTAACCATTTACGTGACCTTCCTCCTGTTAACTTATATAATCTATTTATTTTTTATTATATGTCTCATGACCTAAAGTTGTGTTCAAAACTGAAATCCTATTTCTTTCCAAATGAATCCCACTAGCTATGAAGGGCCTGCATTAGCTCCTAGAGACCACGCTTACTCCTCTCCATCTCTAATACCAACTGCACCCCACCCCCAACCCCAGGAGCTCAGAAAATACTCCCTTCACTAAGGTATAAAGAAATAATTAGGAAGGAAAGCACATGCATCCTTTAAAAGCTCTATATTTATTCTCCATTGTAAGCCAGAAACAGCCTTGAGAGATATCCATACCGATGAGGGTAGGGGTCAGGGACTGACTCCACTGATGTTTTCACATGTTTGTCGTCCCATTTAACCTGATGTGCAAAAAAACCTGCTCCATGGGGTCAGTTCCTGACCTCCCCTTTTGGTATGTGACTGTAGATAGGTTCCCTGATTTCAGCAGAGATAAAAGGATCCTGGAACAGAAGGTCCAGATGGCAGCACTTAACCACTGAAACAAGTTGGGTGCATTTACTTTAAATGGTAACAGGAAAAATCAGTAATGAGAATGCTTTAGCCCACAGAGACTTTGGCTGTATTAGTTGACCATGGTTATCCTTAGAAAATAAAAGGGCAATCTGCTAGAATACTGCTTGGTTGATGTAATTTAAAAAAACCTCCAGGTCTGGTTGTCAAACACTTGATTTAGTCATCATGACAGAGTTACAATTACTCACCTAGTTTCCAGACCTAAGCTAGTTCATACATCCAGATTCCTCTGATGGAAGCAGAAGCCAAGCTCCCTTTTGAGTGGTTCCTGCAGCATTGCCATAGTACAGATCTTCCTCCAGCCCTTCCTCAGAGGATCTAGTGACGATTATTAATACTAGTGATTGTGCACTGAGGGAAAGGAAATATCCAGACCTTTCAAGGATTACTAGACAACGGCTTTTGTATTAGTTGCGTATTGCCATATAACAAATTACCATAAACTTAGTGACTTAAACAAACCTTATTTTTTAACTCATAGTTTTGTAGGTTAGAAGTCCAAGTATGACATGGTCCAAGTATGACATGGCTAGGTTCTCTGTCAGGCTCTGATAAAGCTAAACTTGAGCAGTCAGCCAGGCTGCTTTCTCATCTGGAGCTTGGATTCCTCTTTCAAACTCACTTTGTGGGGGCAGAAATTTAGTTCTCTATAGTTGTTAAGAATGAGGTCCCCATTATGAAGCTGGATGTCATCTGGATTTTGCTTTTAGCTTCTAGAGTAGTGATTTTCAGCCAGTGCACCATGATATACTGATGTGCTTTGAGAGGATCTTACATGTGTTGTGAATATCTTTAAGATCATTAATTAAATTATTTTCAAAATAAGTACAAAGCACATAAGTATATTCTTTCTTTTTATTTTTTATTTTATTTATTTATTTTTTTGAGACAGAGTCTCACTATGCTGCCCTTGGTAGAGTGCCATGGCATCACAGCTTACAGCAACCTCAAACTCCTGGGCTTAAGCGATTCTCCTGCCTCAGCCTCCCAAGTAGCTGGGACTACAGGTACCTGCCACAATGCCCAGCTATTTTGTTGTTGTTATTACAGTTATTTAGCTGGCCTGGGCTGGGATCAAACCCACCACCCTCGGTGTATGTGGCTGGCACCGTAACCACTGTGCTACGTGCCCCAAGCTTTTTTATGTTTTTTTTTGATCAACATAACTTAAGTGTGTCACAGAAGTTTAACTATAGGTTCAAGTGTGCCATGAGATTTAAAAGGTTGAAAAACATTGTCCTAGAGACTACTTTTAGAATCCCTCTATCTTCAAAGTCAGTAATGGAGAAACTTCGCTTGTGCTGAGTCCTTCATATGCTTTGAATCTTTTCCATAGGATGAGCTCAGTCCCTTTTATTTATTTTTTCCCTAAAAGCAGTCTATGATGCATCTTCAAGAACACATGCTTATGTATGCCTTTTATAGCTGGATATGTGAATTGGTCCTTATAGGTACCAATGCAGAAACACATTATTATAACATATTCTCAAATTTAGATTATAAGCATACTTCTACATCAAACACTTCCATTCACTAAAAGTTAAGTTTAAAATGCATGCTTGGGCTGGGTACAGTGGCACATGGCTATAATCCTAACACCTGGGAGGCTGAGGTATGAGAAATGCTTGAGCCCAGGAGTTCAAGGCCAGCAAGAGCAAGATGCTGCCTCTATAAAAATAGAAAAATTAGCTGGGCTTGGTGGCCACACCTGTAGTCCCAGCTACTTGGGAAGATCGCTTGAACCCAGAAGTTTGAGGTTCCAGTGAGCTGTGATGATGCCACTGCACGCCAGCCAGGGTGACTCAGTCTTCAAAAAAGAAAAAAAAAAAAAAAAAAAAGAATGAAAGAAGGTGTGCTTACATTTGCTTCGTATAGCCGGTTAGGTGAACTTGGCTCAGTCTCTTTTAAGCGCACCCCTGGTTAAGCGAGGCTCACCTGGGATAATCTCCTTTTCTTACTCTACTGATTTGGGACAGTAATTACATTAGCAAAATCTCTCACAGCAGGACCTAAGTTAGTGTTTGGCTGAATAAGTGGAAGAAGGTGTGTATATACCAAGGGAAAGGGATCTTGGAGGCCACTATAGAATTAGGGGAGGTGCCACAGCTCTGAACAGATGCAAATTTCTAGAAACTCCACACCACTATGGCTTAGCAAACAGATTTATGATGTTCAGGTGTGAGATGGAATATTAGTCACAGTTAGACTCACAGCAGACCTGGTTAGTCCATAGACTTATCCTATAATTACTTACTCAGTTGCAGAATGTACAATTAAAACAGACACACGGGCCACTGGTGGAAATCTCCACACTGATTCTGATATAGAGGTAAGCAACATTATGATAGGAAGTGCTAAGTGAAACTTTCTGGAACTTCTCCCTATCAAGAGAGAACCACAGAAGTTAGTTCTACAACCAGAGACTTGAAAGACACAGGGATGGTGATACCTATCACATCCTCATTTAATCCATTTGCTTACTCTGTGCAGAAGCTAGATGAATCCTGGAGAATATGAATTAATATAAACTTAACCAGGTGGTCTCACTAATGACAGGTGTTATTCTGGATATAGTATCTTCACCAGAACAAATCAATATAGCTTCTAGAGTCTGGAACATATAAGAGCTATATATGTGATAAGGCAGCTACTCACCGGGCAGAGACCAGCACTGAGCCCCAGATATGGCACCATTCCCCACTGAGACTGCCCCGCCAGGTAGGGGCTAGCAGCAGGTTGACTATATTACATGGCTTCTATTATGCAGAGAGCAGAGATTTGTCTTCTTCAGAATGAATGCATTTTTTAAGAAAAAAAAAAGAGATGGGAATTCACTCTATTGCCCAGGCTGGAGTACAATTACAGCTCATTATAACCTCAAACTTTTGGACTCAAGGGATCCTCCTGCCTCAGCCTTTCAAGTAGCTAGGACTACAGGTGTACTACCAAGCCTGGCTCAAATGCATTCTTGATACAGATGTGCCTTTTCTGTCCTTAATGTTTCTGCTAGCACCATCATCTCCTTGAATGGCTCATCTACTGTCATGGTATTGCACATAGGCTTGTTCCTGATCAGGAAGTAATTTCACAGCAAAGGCAGAAAATCAATGGGTTCATACTAAGGGAATAAATGGTCTTTTACCACATGCCCAGAAATAGATAATCTAATAAAAAAGCTTACTAAAGATGAGGTGGAGGTCAAAACTCCATGAAAGGATGGCATTCTGTCTTACATAATGAGACCATTATATGATGCTGTCTCCACCATAATAAAAATACACAGGAATCTAGGGGTGAAGTAGGAATGGCTCCTCTCAAACTATACCTAATATAGGTATCTACCGGTTAGTTCTCAAGGGAATAATGCTTCTATTAGAGCAGCGGTTCTCAACCTGTGGGTTGTGACCCCTCTCTGTAACAATGAAAATATATCGCAGCATTAGGAAGGTTGAGAACCACTGTATTAGAGGAATACAATAATGGTTCCACTGAACTGGAAGATGAGATAGCCATCTGTCCATTTAGAAGGGGTTTACTAGTTAAAGTGATTGATCCTTATTACTAAGGGAAAAGTGAGTTGCTAAAACAAAACAGGAGCAAAGGGGACTGTGTCTGGAACCCAGGAGACTTTCTGAAACATCTGTTACTTCCATGACCAATAACATTATGATAATGGATAACTACAGTAATCAAAAAAAGAACTATTGAGGATTCAGACCCTTCAGGAATTAAAATCTGGATCATCTCACACAGGAAAAAAAAACAAACCTTAGGCAGTTGGGGTTCTGGCTGAGAACAAAGGAAATATGAAATGGGTAGTGGAAAAAAGCAGTTACAGATATTAAATATCAACTATAACCTCTTGACCTTGATTTGTCTCTTACCTCTCTCATACTTTCCTCTCCTTACTGCTTTGTTTTGCATTTGATGAAAATTCTTCAGCTCCATCTTCTAATTTACAAATTTTCTCTTAAGTTCTACCCAATCTATAGTCTAATTGATCTATTGAGAGATTATTATGTCAATGATTACGTGTTCATTTTTAAAAGTTCTAATTGGCCCTTTTAAGAATACGCTTATAAATCTTAATTTTCTTTTTCTTTGCTTATGATTTTGGTACTCTCTTTTATGTCTTTAATCATACTAGACATATATTTTTATTATTTACCTGATAATTCTGTACATTTTATGCAGCATTTTAGTGTTTTGAAGTGAGAAGTTGTCAGGATTTCTTTCTAGTCTTCCCTATTGTAAGAAACAGAACAATTCACATGTTTTTAAAGGCTATACTGAAGTCAAAGAGAAAAACAATCTTAGGGTTCTTTTTATATAAATAAAGCATCTCTACTGGAAATCTGATTGTCTTATTATCTTCACAATCAAAAACAATATAGAACTTTTTGGTTCTTTCTTGGTTCAGGATGTACTTAAGTATTTATGTCATATCCACTTAGTAGTTATTTGAAGAAATACTACATACAATATGCATGCGTACATAAAATGAAAGAATGTGAGGCTTTATCTAAGGCCAACTATAGATTACTTCTGCTGATTAAAAACCTCAGGTAACTTGTAAGAGCCAAAAGCCCGAATACCATATGTAATATGAATGATCAATATTTATTGTTAAAGGACTAATATATGAATTTGCTAATTGCTTAGTGTCCTTAGAGATGTCAATACATTACCATTTCTCACTGAATGCATATTAAAAATGTGAGAAATCCAACAAGTGAAAACGAAGAGGACCTATTACTTCCTGTGTGGCAGCAATATGTCAAGAAGTAAATTCTGGCAAATTCCTTATTCATTTTTCAAGGCTAATCTCAAATATTGCCTTCAATATACAGTCTTTCTTATCTAACAATTCTCTTAGCCACAATTTGAATCTCCCTTCTCAGGCCTCTTATTGGACCCTATGGAGTACACATGCATAGTACACTGTATATAATTCCTTGTTTATATAATATGTTTGTTTCACTAACTGCAAACTCTGAAGGCAATGGTTATATAATCGTTTTGGTTTTTATAATGAAAATTTATTTTTAGTGGCTTTCAGAGGTATAATTCACATACCAAAGAATTTACCCACCATATACATATAATTCCCTAGTTTTTAGTAAATTATTAGAGTTGTGTAATCATCACCACAATCCAAACTGAGAACATTTTCGTCACCCCACATATGTCCATCATGGCCACTGGCTGTCAGTCCTTACAGCCTCAACTTCCAGCAACCACTCATCTGCTTTCTGTCTCTATAGGTTTGCCTTTTGAGCACATTTCAGATAAAGGAATCATACAATATGCAGTCTCTTGTGTCTGTCTGGCTTCTTTAAACTTAGAATAATAATTTTGGGTTTTTTGTAGCATAAGTATGATATACTTTTTTCCTTTTATGGCTGAATAGCATTTCATTGTGTAATACACCAGATTCTGTTTAAATATTCATCAGATTTCTGGATTATTTCTAGTTTTTTTAAAACTATATAAATAACATTCTCATACACATTTATGTATGGGCCACAATCTCCATGTTTGTGCCATAAGGAGCTTGCATATAGTAGGCTCAATCCATGTATGTTGAATAAATGAATAGGTAAAAGTTCTAATAATCTACCTTCCTATATAGAAATGGAGAAGAAATAAAAATTTGGGGTGTATTTTGCTGCTTTCTTTAAACTAGTGATTCCCCTCCTTAAGCACACAAGTACTTATATGAGAATCCCTGGGTAGGAGACTATAAGGCATATATAGTGGGCAAAAAATAATATTCAATATTACTACAGCTATGGTATGAGACTTTCCTATCTATCGAAAGGGGCATAACTTTTGGAAAAAAAAGATAAATATTGCTTTGGTCACCCAGCGTCCAAATCTATTTTGTAACGAGACCTCTGTTTTTAAGAGCCAGATTACTGGGGCAGAGCAAGATGGCGAATCAGGAAGACCATCAGGCCCTGCTCTCTAAGCGCAACCTGGAAACCAGAGTTAGTCAGGCAGCAGCGTCTAGACAGGAGATTTTGCCTGTAGCTTTGGCTCGGGGTACACTGCAAGGCGATGGGGTGCTAGTTGCTGCACGTGAACTGGAGCAGTGGGGTGGAGATCTGACATGCTAGGCAAGTCTTGTGTAGGCGGCTGGTGGGAGGCCCAGGCGGCAGCCGCAGCCAGAAGCTGTGGAGATCGGGACTCGAGGAAGCCTTTTGCAGTTTTTGGTTTTCGGGGTAAGCGTGTTGGTTGCCTCGAAGTGAGCAAACCCAAATAGTATACAGCAGCCAGATGTGAGGGCTGGCTGGAGCGTTCTTGCTACCTGTTTGGTAACGGTAGAGACAGTCCTTCTGGAAAGGTCCTGGCAACAAGAGGTCAGCCATTTTGCCAAGGTTGTGAGAAGGTTGTGAGGCCAGACCCCCTACAGGAAAATAGCCATTTTAGTTCTGAGTGCTATGATCCGTCCTCCAGTGGTGACAGGCTCAGGGACGCCAGCACCCCACGAGAACTGTTGTCTGGGGATATGGAGAAACCTGTCACTGAAGGATTCAGGAGAGATCTCAGTTCCCACCCTTGTGGAACCTGAATGCTGAGAAAATAACCAGGTGATCACTGTGGACAGTTAAGTTGGGGATCTGGTCTATGCCTGAGTTCTAGAGAGAGGTTATCTGCGGTGTTGTCCATCCCCTAAAACTGTAGCACACCTTGATGTCCCAGCAATATATTGCAACACAAATATATTCCTACTAAAGTCAGACCCTCCCATCATATATATATATATACACAGACACACATACACACACACACACACACACACACACACACACACACACACATATATATATATACACTTGTGTATATATATGTTTATGTGTATATATATATAATTAGTTTTTATTTTATTTTTTATCTTTTTTTTCTTGTTGCTAGTATTTTCTCCTTTTTGTTGTTGTCTTTTGTTTATTTGTTACTGAGGTTCCTTATTTAGGGTTATTTAGAGTTTTTTTGATATTTCGTATTGATGTGTTCTGTTTCTTGCTTATTTGTATGGTTGGTTCTTTTCTTTTTTTAATTTTAAGGTTATTTTTATTTACAACTTTTGAAAAATGTACGTTTTTTACATGGGTTACTTGTGCAAAGTTAAGAGTTGGAAGAGTGATAAATGCATAAAAGGTGACAATGGAACATTAGATAAAACATGTACAAGCCTTGATCCACATTGCTGTGTAAAGGTGCTATATATTTAAAAGTATAAACATCCAAAAGAAGATGCAGATGTTGGCTATAAGGTTATCATGATGCTGAAAGGGAAGAAACCAAAGCATGAGCAATAACTCAAGATCTGAGTGGAAATTAGTTTTCCACAGATATATTCCCTTAATTAAAACTAAAAAAAAAAAAAAAAAAAAAACAGATGGAGGACTGTTAAGTTTGTTCATCGTGGGCAGCACTGCTCCTTTGAAAAGATGTTCACCTTTCCCTGGCTCAAAAACTGATGATGGATTTCCATTCCTTTGCTCCCACACCTCTTTAGAACAAAGCAAAAGACACTGAAGACCAGTATTAAAACAGTGTAGGTATGTCCAGTCAGTATCTCGCACTGAGAGGATGTGTCAGTTACAACAATTGCTGCACTACGTTGGCTGAGTTCTTCAACATTCTTCTTCCTACCAGTAAATACCATCTTGTAGTTCATATTGCTTAAGTCTTAGCATCATAGGATTTTGAACTTCCATTCCCCTTTCAAAATTGTCATTTACATGGATTTGTTTCTGTTTTCTATAGGCCATATTCCAAACACATTCACTCCTAAATCCAACACTCCAAACACATTCACTCCTAAATCCAACACAAGAGAAGGACCAGCCAGGATGAAACCCTTCAGCAATCATTTTGTTAAAAATAGCATCCTGGTCATCAAGCTATGCATAAGCACCACTCGTATAACAATTCATTTTAAAAGCTTACCGTAAAGCACAGTAACAAAAATAACTTCTCAAAAACTAGAGATGAGATACAACAAAAAAGGAATTAAGCATTAGTAATTTTTGCAAGTAACCCAGGTACAGTACATTTGTTTTCATAGAGGGTGTTTTCTGATGTTCCAAGAGAAGGTAGAAGGGGCAGGAAAGGTTTAGCAAGGGAAGATGGAAACAGCACAACAGCTATTTTGCTTTTAATAGAGTAAATGTAATGACACTGAAGAATAGGAAGCTGACAAACACATCAATATGTATTCTTCTGATATCTGGCCTCTTTTGCTGCACCCACGGTCAACAATCATGCCAGCTCTGCTATTGCAGAAACACGCTTTTCATATTCCTGCTTGTTCTCCTGGTACAGCTAAGCAGCTTGGCTGTTTGCTGGACTATTGGGATTGGGTTCATCCAAAAAAAACTGTATGGATGTTAAAATGAAAGACACATCATAAGTTGGGCTCTAACGGTTCTGAAGTATGTCCAGACATATACTACCATCTGCATATACATTTGGATGAAACATCTTAGAGACAAATCTAACTGTAGGTGGTTTATTCAAATATTCTTCAATGAATTCTATTGTAAGCTTAAATGTTCCATTCTCAAATAGGGTCCCTTCAGGCCCCAAAATGACTGCATTCCAAACAATTACGTTGTTCTCGGATGGCGGTCCGCTGACTCCAGTGGGAGGATCCTCCTGCAACCTCTTGAAGTCCCTCATAAGGGGACGCCAAGCCAGAGTGGACATGTCTCTAGCGGGGTCAGGGGTGGGGCATACACCAGGGTCTTGGCTTTCTACAGCAGATAAGGAGGCCGAAGAAGCTGAAGGAGGGGAGGAAGCACCCAGAGGAACTGCACTGCCTCTCCAAAGTCGAGGGTCGGTCGGTTGGTTCTTTTCTTAACCTCTATTTTTACTTTCATCAAGAGCAAGAGATCCTGTCTTTTTTGGTTAAAGTATTTTAGCCTCATTTATTCTCTCTTCATATTTCACTCCAGTACATTCTTTGTTTGGACAGAGACTCTTCTACTCTCTCCCACAATAATCGCCTCTGCAATAGCTAAGATAGCCTCTCCCTTTCTCTTGTCTTTCTCCTTTCATTCTTTACTCTACTTCCCTATCTCCTTTATTAGATATAACGGCATTTTTAATTTCCTTTATCCATTCTTATCTTAATATTATTTATTTATTTGTTTGTTTGCTGAGAGTGAGGGGGACACAGCTGTGGTCTGACAAGTAGGCCATAGCAGTGATCAGGCTTAAGGAGGCTAAGAGACCTTTCTACCTCTGGCCCTAGGAAGACAGCATTGGCAAGACCATGCTGCAGAACATTTTCTATTTTGTTTTCATTCTTACTTAATTTTTCCTTAGTGTTTTTTGTTTTTGCTCTGTTCCTTCCCTTCCTAGTTTTGGCAGAGGCCTGGCTGTGCTCAATCTGGTAAGGATTGCCTGATTTCAAGGAACCCTCCCAGTCCAGCCCTCTCAAAACCCTTGAGTTACAAGCGTGACCTTAGCACCATCCTGATCATTACCACTTCTTCCTTTACTCTCACAGCCTTTCTTCCTGAGCTCCTTCTCACCTGTTCTCCAAATTTTTGTTTCCTCTTTCTTCTTCTGTTGTTCCTCCTTCTTTTTTCTTTTCTTTCTTTACTTTTCTTTTATTTTTTCCTTCTTTTTAACTCTTTCTTTTCCCCCTGTTTCTCCCTGCCTGCTCCTTACCTTTCTCCCCATTTTGACCTCACACCAAGAGGTCTCTTCATCACATAAACTCTGAGACAAGGTAATTAGAAGCAGAGGAGGAACTGAGAAGGAAAAAGGTACACGAAGAGGTGAACAAGAAGAAAGCATACATGAGGAAGAACTAACAGAAAAATTCAGGTGCCATGAAAAACAAAAATAGAGCAACTCCTCCAAGGGACCACAAAGCAGCTTTTATAGAAGACTCGTCATATAAAGAATTAATGGATCTGACAGAAAGGGAAGTTAAAATATGGATGATTAAGACAACAAAAGGAATGGATGAGAAAATAGAAAGACAGAACTAAAAGTGAGATGAGAGATATGTAGAATATCTAAAAGATGTGAATGAGCTTAAAGAAATGAAGGAGACAATCAGGGAATGTAAAGAAGTGGTAGAAAGTATCAAAAATAGATTAGACCATAGAAAAGAAAGAATATCAGAGTTAGAGGATAAAGTTTTTGAGTTAACACAGGTAGTAACAGAGTCAAAAGAGAAGAAAGAGAAAGAGAACTATGAGATGTCATGAAGCATTCAAACATATGGATAATAGGAATCCCTGAAGTTATCATAAATGAAAACTTCCCAAGATTTACTAAAGATCCTGACACACTCTTTCAGACAGATATCAAACCCTAGGTCACCTCAACTCTAACAGATCCTCTCCAAGACACATTGTAATGAACCTGTCCAAAGTCAAGATGAAGGAGAAAATTCTGCGAGCAGCTAGGAATAAGTGAAAATTGACCAAAAAGGGCAGAGCCATTAGGATGACAGCAGACTTTGCAATTGAAACTTTCCAAGCCAGGAGAGCATGGTCATCCACCTTCAACATCCTCAAACAAAATAAATTTCAGCCCAGAATCCTGTATCCTGCTAAATTTAGCTACAAAATTGATGGAGAAATCAAATCTCTTGCAGATATACAAGCACTGAGGAAATTTGTCACAACAATACCAGCTCTATAGGAAATACTTAGACCTATTCTCAATACTAAACATCACAAAGGACTACCACCAAAGTAAACACCTAGAAGCCAAAGGCCAGAGCTTAGCTTCCATAATGGTACAGAGGATAAATCTACACCACAAACTATCTCATAAAAAGAACAGAATTCCACCACACTTATTGATACTCTCAATAAATGTCAATGGATTGAATTCCCCACTGAAGAGGCACAGGCTGGCTGATTTGATTAAAAAAAAAAAAAAAAAGCCATCTATATGCTGTCTCCAGGAGACACACCTATCCCTGAAGGACAAATTAAGACTCAGGGATTAAGAGATAGAAAACAGTGTTTCAGCAAATGAAACTCAGAAGAAAGGAGGGGTTTGTGATCTTATTCTCAGATACAAGCAGATTCAAAGCAACTTTAGTTAAGAAAGACAAAGATGGACACTTCAGATCCATCAAAGGAACAATACAATAAGAATACATCCAATTTTAAACATTTATACACCTAACTTAAATGCTCCCAGATACATGAAACAGATGTTGAGGGGTTTAAGCAATATGATATCCCATAACACCTTAATAGCCGGGGACTTCAACACCCTTCTGACAGAACTGGACATATCCTCTAAACAGAAACTAAATAAGGATACAAATGACTTAAATGTGACCCTAGAACAAATAGGATTAATAGACATCTACAGAACACACCATCCCAAAGCAAAAGAATACACTTGTTTCTCATCAGCTCATGGCATATACTCCAAAACAGATCGCATCCTACCATACAAATCAAACCTCAGCAAAATTAAAGGAATAGAAATTATACCATGTCACTTCTCAGACCACAGGCATTTTATAATGGTAAAGCTTAACTCCAACAAAAATGTTCATACACACAAAGTCTTGGAAACTAAACAACCTTATGCTGAATGATAGTTGGGTTCAGGAAGAGATAAAAGAGGAATTTGCTTATACATGACAATAATGTAGACACAAGTTACCAAAACCTCTGGAATACAGCAAAAGTAGACCTGAGAGGAAAATTTATTGAGCTAGATGACTACCATCAAAAAACAGAAAGTGAGCACATCAACTCACTCCAAACCATCTTATGGGACTGGAAAAAGAAGAATAGTCTAACCCTAAACCCAGCAGAAGAAAAGAAATAGCCAAAATTAAATCAGAGATTAATGAAATTGAAAACAAAAAAATCATTCAGAAAACTAACAAAACAAAAAGGTGATTTTTGAAAAAGTAAATAAAACAGATAAATAGATAAATAGATTTGACCAGATTAACTAGAAACAGAAAAGTAAAATCTTTAGTCACCTTAATGAGGAATGATAAAGGGGAAATAACAACAGATGCCACAGAGATACAAGATCATCTCTGAATACTACAAGAAACTCTATGCCCAGAAATTTGACAAAGTTGGAAATGGATCAATACATGCAATCATTCCCTCTCCCTAGACTTAATCAAGAAAAAATAGATCTCCTGAACAGACCAAGTTCAAGAACTGAGATAAAAGAAACAATAAAACATCTCCCAACAAAAAAATGCCCTGGTCCAAATGGCTTCAAATCAGAATTCTATCAAAACTTCAAAGACGAGCTAATACCCACAAAGGAGAAATTATTCCAAAAACTCAAGGAGGAAGAAATCTTCCTCAACACATTCTATGAAGCAAACATCACCCTGATACCAAGGAAAAGATCTAGCTAAAAAGGAGTATTATAGACCAATTTCACTAATGAATATAGATGCAGAAATTCTCAATAAAATCCTAGCCAATCAATTACAGTCGATCATTAAAAAAAGTTATACATCATGACCAAGTAGATTTCATCCTGGGGATACAAGACTGGTTTAACATACGTAAATCCATAAATGTAATTCACCATATCAACAGAAGCAAAAACAAAGACCATATGATCCTCCCAATAGATGCAAAAAAAGCATTCAATAAAATTCAACCTTTTCAAAACAGAACTCTGAAGAATATAGGCATTGGTGGCACATTTCTCAAACTGATCAAAGCCATCTACAACCAACTCACACCTAATATTATACTGAATGAAGTAAAAGTGAAAGCCTTTCCACTCAGAAATGGACAAAGACAAGGTTGTGCTCTATTACCACTATTATTCAACATAGTGCTAGAACTTCTAGCCAATGTAATCAGGCAAGAGAAGGATATAAAGGGCATTTACATGGGGGCAGATGAAATGAAACTCTCCCTCTGTGCTGACAATATGATCTTATACTTAGAGAACCCACAAGACTCAACCATAAGACTCCTGGAAGTCATCAAAAAATACAGTAATGTCTCAGGATATAAAATCAATGTCCACAGTCAGTAGCCTTTATATATGCCAATATCAGCTAAGATGAGAAGCTAATCAAGGACACAATTTCCTTCTCAGTAGCTTCAAAGAAAATGAAATACCTAGGAATATACTTCACAAAAGAGGGGAAGGACTCTATAAAGAAAACTATAAAACCCTAAGAAAACGAAATCCAGGAATGGATTAACAAGCTGTGGTATACGTATACCATGGAATACTATTCAGCCACCAAAAAAGATGGAAACTTTACATCTTTTGTATTAACCTGGATGGAAGTGGAACACATTCCTCTTAGTAAAGCATCAAAAGAATGGAGAAGCAAGAATCCTATGTACTCAATTCTGAAATGAGGACAATTAATGACCTAGTACACAGTGGGGGATGGGGGAAGGGGAGAGCCCAGAGTGGAAAGGAGGGAAGGGGTAGGGAATAATAATGTGTGGCAGGACACAATTAGAAGAGAGTCTTTATCTAACAAATGCAATCAATGTAACCTGGTTCTTTGGGAATGGGACTACACAGAACCTGAAAAAAGGTACATGAGTGTATAAAAATGTATACTTCAATCTGCTATTGAAAAAATAATCTGCTAATGAAAACGTATAATTAGGAGTGAGAGCAAGATGGCAGCCGAGTAAAAGCTTCCCCGCAACTGGGCACTGTGAGTCCAGGAAGATAAGACTCCAGGCATCTCTGGCTGGAGGGAACTGCATATAATCATCCCTTTGAGGATACAGGGAGTCAGCGAGAGACTTCTGGACCCCAAGAGGAGGACAAGTAGAGTGGAAAACTGTCAAGTGGTTGTGTGTGTTCCTTTGGTCGAATCCCACCAGCAGCTGTAAGTACAGCAGCAGTGAGACTGCAAACGGGAAAGGCCTTACCTGTGAACTGTTTTGGTGTTTTTGGACTTGGAATTCAGTTGAACTGCCTTGGGGAGAGCTTGAGCAGGAGTGAGGAGAACTTTGGGTGTTGTCTAGGGCCCCAGACTGAGCCACTAAGCCGGACAGAGCTAATAGTGTTTGGCTCTGGGCAGCAGGGAGCCATTGTGCGAGAACGGCCCCGGCAAGCTCCGCCCTCAGGGTCACAGAGCAAGGATAGGGTGGGAGCTAGTAACCTAGTGATTGAGCCACCTAAAGGTGGGGACTGAGCCACCTTACAGCCTTAACCATCAGGGGCAGAGTGAGATCAGTTTTGGCATACTGGATAAGTGGATAGCCACTTCAGCAGTAATCCCAGAGACAAGCACTTTCCTGGGAAACCTGCTTAGCCACGTTTAGAAGTTTAAAGTGCCTTTTAAGAGGGCTGAAGAGAGATTTAGGTCTTCACCCTGTGGGGTTTGAGAAATCAGCAGAGGCCTCCAGTTGCATCAGCATTCTGATTAACATCTCATACCCTGGAAGACCACCTGTTACCAAGACAATATTCAGCAAGATATATATACTGCTTTTTTTTTTTGGTTGTTTTTCTTTTTTTGTTGTTAGTTTGATTGTTTTTTGTTTATTTTGTTTTTTTTTTTAATTTCAACCTTTCCTGGACAGATTTTTTCTTTTCTTTCCTTTCTTTCTCCATTTTTCTAGTTTAAATACACTTTCTCATTGCTGCCTTTTTCAATAATTAGAACTTCATTTTTGCTAGTGTTTCTAACCCTATTATTTGACTTTTCACCTAATTTTATCCCGTAAAGTTTTCCATTTGCTTGTTTTGGTTTGATTCATAGCATTTTTGTCTTTCCACTCTACTTGGTGAAGGTGGGGTACTGGGTCCAATCAGGTTAGCACAGAGCTGCTGACCTCAAGGGAACCACACAACCGGGCACCCCCAGAGGTTGGGGTTTTTTTAAGGTTGCGTCAAAGTACCCTACTGTATACCTATATTGCTCTGTCTCCCTTTTTCTGTGCCTCTCTTCTTTTTGTCAATATTCCCTTTTACCCACCCCCTCTCCTTTCTCTACTTTCTTTTCTTTCTTTCTTTTATCCCTTCTTGCTCTTCAACCGTCTCATCATTCTGGTCCTGTACCAGAAGGACTCATCGAAACCTTAGTCCACAGGCACAGGAACTTAAAGAGCAAGAGGAGATGAAAGGAAAATTAGGGCAAGGAAACAGATAAAAGAAATCACTCATGAGAAAGAAAACAGCAGAAAACTCCTGGCAACATGAAGAATCAGTCCAGAGCAAACACTTCAAGGGACTATGAGGTAGCTACTGCAGAGGATTCCACCTATAAAGAAATGTTAGGAATGAAAGAAAGGGAATTTAGAATACACATGATGAAAACGATGAAGGAAATTATGGAAACAATGAAGGAAAGGGCTAAAAAAGTGGAAAATAATGAAAAGGAAATCCAAAAACAGAATCAAATAAGAGATGAATGATATGAAGAATATAGAAAGGATATAGTGGAGCTGAAGGAACTGAAGCAGTCGATTAGGGAACTTAAAGATGCAATGGAAAGTATCAGCAACAGGTTAGACCATGCAGAAGAAAGAATTTCGGAGGTAGAGGACAATGTTCTTCAGACAACTCAGATAGTTAAAGAGGCAGATAAGAAGACAGAGAAAGTAGAACATTCACTGTTAGAATTAACGGACTTTATGAAGTGTTCCAACATACAAGTTATAGGAATCCCAGAAGGGGAAGAAGAATGCCCCAGAGACATGGAAGCCATACTAGAGAATATTATAAAGGAAAATTTCCCAAATATCACCAGAGATTCTGACACCCTGCTTTCACAGGGATATCGGACCCCAGGTTGCCACAACTCTAACCGAGCTTCTCCAAGACACATTGTGATGAACCTGTCCAAAGTCAAGACCAAAGAAAAGATTCTTCAAGCTGCCAGGAGTAAGAACCAGTTGATCTACAGGGGCAAATCCATCAGAGTGACTGCAGACTTCTCTAGTGAAACTTTCGAATCAAGAGGACAGTGGTCATCTACCTTTAATCGATTTAAACAGAACAATTTCCATCCCAGAATTCTATACCCTGCTGCTAAGCTAAGCTTTAAAATGGACAGAGAAATCAAATCATTTACGGATATACAAACATTGAGGAAATTCGCCACAACAAGGCCAGCTCTATAGTAAATACTTCAACCTGTTCTACACACGTACCATCACAATGGATCAGCAGCAAAGTAACAACTCAGAAATTAAAGGACACAACCTAACTCCCACACAGATGCAAAACATAAAACTAAACAATGAACTCTCACAAAATAAGATGAATAGAATACTACCACATTTATCAATTATCTTAATAAATGTTAATGGCTTGAATTCCCCACTGAGGAAGACACAGATTGGCTAACTGGATTAAAAACACAAGCCATCCATTTGCTCTCTGCAAGAAACATACCTGGCTTCAAAAGACAAATTAAAACTCCAAGTCAAGGGTTGGAAGACAATTTTTCAGGGAAATGGAATTCAGAAGAAAAGAGGAGTTGCAGTCTTATTTTCAGATTCATGTGGATTTAAAGCAACTAAAGTCAAAAAAGACAAAGATGGTCACTTTCTATTGGTCAAGGGAAAAATACAACAAGACGTTGTTTTAATTCTAAATATTTATGTACCCAATTTAAATGCTTCTAAATTCTTGAAACAGACCCTACTCAGTCTGAGCAATATGATATCCGATAATACCATAATTACAGGGGACTTTAACACTCCTCTTATAGAGCTGGACAGATCCTCTAAACAGAAAATAAACAAAGATATAAGAGATTTAAATGAGACCCTAGAACAACTGTGCTTGATAGACACGTACAGAACACTCCTTCCCCAAAATAAAAAATATACATTCTTCTCATCACCCCATGGAACATTCTCCAAAATTGATCATATCCTGGGACACAAAACAAATATCAACAGAACCAAAAGAACTGAAATTTTACCTCGTATATTCTCAGACCATAAGGCACTAAAGGTGGAACTCAACTCTAACAAAAATGTTCGACCCCACACAAAGACATGAAAATAAAACAACTTTCTGTTGAATAACAGACGGGTGCAGGAAGAAATAAAACAGGAGATCATTAACTTCCCTGAGCATAACAACAATGAAGACACAAGCTGCCAAAACCTGTGGGATACTTACTGCAAAAGCAGTTTTCAGAGGAAAATGTATCACTTTAGATGCCTACATTCGAAAAACAGAAAGAGAGCACATCAACAAACTCACAAGCCACCTTATGGAAGTGGAAAAAGAAGAACAATCTGAGCCTAAGCCCAGCAGAAGAAAAGAAATATCCAAAATCGTATCAGAGACCAATGAAAATGAAAACAAAAGAATCATTCAGAAAATTAATGAAACAAGGAGTTGGTTTCTTGAAAAAATAAATAAAATAATAAACCACTGGCTAGACTAACTAGAAATAGAAAAGTAAAATCTCTAGTAACCTCAATCAGAAATGATAAAGGGGGAAATAACAACTGATCCCACAGAGATACAAGAGATCATCTCTGAATACTACCAGAAACTCTATGCCCAGAAATTTGACAATGTGAAGGAAATGGATCAATATTTGGAATCAC
>CAUYPK010091271.1:0-33235 GCA_963574355.1 Loris lydekkerianus
TACACTGGTTTCATAGACCGATTGACACATTTTCATCACACTGGTTAACATAGCCTTCCTGGCATTTTCTTAGTTATTGTGTTAAGACATTTACATTCTACATTTACTAAGTTTCACATATACCCTTGTAAGATGCACCGCAGGTGTAATCCCACCAATCGCCCTGCCTCTGCCCATCTCACCCTTTTTTCCCCTCCCTTTCACCCTTCCCCCTATTCTTAGGTTGTAACTGGGTTATAGCTTTCATGTGAAAGCCATAAATTAGTTTCATAGTAGGGCTGAGTACATTGGATACTTTTTCTTCCATTCTTGAGATACTTTACTAAGAAGAATATGTTCCAGTTCCTTCCACGTAAACATGAAAGAGGTAAAGTCTCCATCTTTCTTTAAGGCTGCATAATATTCCATGGTGTACATATACCACAATTAATCCATTCATGGATCGATGGGTACTTGGGTTTTTTCCACGATTTAGCAATTATGAATAGGGCTGCAATAAACATTCTGGTACAAATATCTTTGTTATGATGTGATTTTTGGTCTTCTGGGTATATGCCTAATAGGGGAATTATAGGATTGAATGTCAGATCTGTTTTTAGATCTCTAAGTGTTCTCCATATATCTTTCCAAAAGGAATGTATTAATTTGCATTCCCACCAGCAGTGCAGAAGTATTCCCTTTTTTCCACATCCATGCCAACACCTCTGGTCTTGAGATTTTGTGATATAGGCTAGTCTCACTGGAGTTAAATGATATTTGTACCAGAATGTTTATCGCAGCTCTATTCATAATTGCTAAGTCATGGAAAAAGCCCAAGTGCCCATCGATCCACGAATGGATTAATTGTGGTATATGTACACCATGGAATATTATGCAGCCTTAAAGAAAGATGGAGACTTTACCTCTTTCATGTTTACATGGATGGAGCTGGAACATATTCTTCTTAGTAGGAACTGGAACATATTCTTCTTAGTAAAGTATCTCAAGAATGGGAGAAAAAGTACCCAATGTACTCAGCCCTACTATGAAACTAATTTAGGGCTTTCATGTGAAAGCTATAACCCAGTTATAACCTAAGAATAGGGGAAAGGGGGAAAGTGAGGGGAGGGGTGGGTGGGTGGAGGAAGGGGTACTGGTGGGATTACACCTGCGGGGCATCTTACAAGGGTATATGGGAAACTTAGTAAATGTGGAATGTAAATGTCTTGGCACGGTAACTGGGAAAATGCCAGGAAGGCTATGTTAACCATTGTGAAGAAAATGTGTTAAATGGTCTGTGAAGCTAGTGTATGATGACCCATGATCATAATCATATCAATGTATGCAGCTATGATTTAATAATAATAATAATAATAATAATAATAATCAGTCGATAGTGGAGATACAGTGGAATCATAAAAATATTCAATTAATTCAAAGGATATGGAAAAGAAAAACAGATACAAATTAACAGAAAAATCTAATGAGATAGATTTTAATCCAAACACACCAATATCTACAAATGTGTACATCTAAAAACACTAATCAAAAGGTAGAGACTTCCAGATTGGATGAAAAAGCAATATGCTATCTACAATATACTTACTACGTGCAAGAAATTCACAGTATTTGATCTACAATATACTATGTACAGGAAACTCAGAATATGTAACCTACAATATGCAAAGGAGACTAAACAGAGCTAGGTTAAAAGAAAAAGCATAAAAAATATGTATCATGCAAATGCTGGTTTCATTTCTCTTGGGTGGACATCTAGGAGTGGAATTTCTGGGTCATGTAGTGGCAAAATAGTTACATTTCAGAGCAATTAGCAATAAATTTTATTTTACTTTTATTTATTCCATTTCGATCACTCTTTCAAGTTTCTACCTGGTATTACATTTATTCTGTCTGAAGAATTTCCTTTAACTTTTCTTATAGTGTGTGCCTTCTGGCGATAAATTCCCTATTTATTTTTCCTGGGAGTTGATTGAGGAATTGCCAGACGGTTTCTGCAAAGTGGCTGCACCATTTTCATTCCCACCAGCAGGGCACCTGTGTTCTGATTTTCCCCACATCCTCACCAACACTTATTCATATTGACTTTTTAATTATAGCCACCCTCATGGGTATGAACTTGTATTTCTTTTTTTTTTTTAAGTTATATTTCATTATGGTTTTGATTTGTATTTTTCCAATGACTGATGATGTTCAGCAAATTTTCATGTGGTTATTGGCCATTTGTGTATCTCTTGTGGAAAAACATTATTGCAGATTCTTTGCCCGTTTTTATTTGTCTTTTTATTATTATGTTATAAGAATTCTCTATATATTTTAGACAAGTTCCTTATCAAATATGTGATGCACAAATATTTTTCCTATTCTATGGGTTGTGTTTTTCATATTCTTTTTTTTTTTTTTTTTTTTGAGACAGAGTATCACTTTATTGCCCTCAGTAGAGTGCCGTAGCATAACAGCTCACAGCAACCTCCAACTCCTGGGCTTAGGTGATTCTCTTGCCTCAGCCTCCTGAGTAGCTGGAAATACCCAGCTACTTTTTTGTTGCAGTTCAGCTGGGGCTGGGTTTGAACCTGCCACCCTCTGTATATGGGGCCAGTGCCCTACCCACTGAGCCAGGGCACCACCCATTTTTCATATTCTTAATAATGTCTTTTGAGGCACAAAATTTTTTAAGCTTGATGAAGTCCAGTTTACCTCTTTTGCTTTTCTATTGCTTGTGTTTGGAGTCATGTCTGAGTCCATTACCAAACCCAAGGTTGTAAAGGTTTATGCCCCCTTGCTTCTAAGACTTTTATAATGTTAGCTCTTACTTTTAAGTCTTCGATTCATTTCTAGCTAGTTACTGTGTTTGGTGCAAGGCACGGTCCAATTTCATTCTTTTCTATGTGGATGTTCAGTGCTCCTGGCACCATTTGTTGAAAAGATTATTCTTCACCCATTGAATGGTTTTAGCACCTGTGTCAAAAATCAGTTGAGCATAGAAAACCTGAGTTTCTTTGTCTCAAATCTATTCCATTGATCTATACGTCTACTCTCCTGCTTTCCCACAATGTCTTCCTTTCTGTTGGTTTGTGGCAAATTTTTGAAATTGGTAATTATGAGTCCTTTAACTCTGCTCTTTTTCAAGATCGTTTTGACTACTCTGGGTCCCTTGGAATTTGATATGAGTTTTAGAATCAGCTTTTCTATCTCTACGAAGAAGCCAGGTGGGATACTGACTGAGATTGTGTTGAATTTATAGATCTATTGGAAGGAGTACTGTCATCTTAACAATGTTTGGTCTTTCAATCCACCAAAATAGGATTTTTTCCATATATGCAGATTTTCTTTAATTCCTTTTGACAATGCTGTGTAGTTTTTAGAGGATAAGTTTAGCACTTATTGTTTTTTTCCTATTTTATTCTTTTCGATGATTTTGAAAAATAGAATTGTTTATTGAATTTCTCTTTCATTGCTAGAATATAGAAATATCATTAATTTTGGTATATCAATCTTGTATCCTACAACCTTGCTGAACTTATTTATTAGTTCAGTAGTTTTAAGTGAATTCCTTAGGATTTTCTATATACAAGATGACGTTATTTGTGACTAGAGAGTTGTACTTCTTTCTGATCTGAATGCTTTTTATTTCTTTTGCCTTGGATAGAACAACTGCAAGGCTGAATAGAGGAGACATGAGTGGAAATCCTTGTTTTGCTCTTGGTTTTAGGCCCAAAGCATCAACCTTCCTTTCACCATTGGGTGTGACAGCTGTGGATTTGAGGTGGAGGAAGTTCCCTTCGATTTCTAGTTTGACGAGTGTTTCTATCATGCTAGGTGTTTGATTTTTGTTAAATGCTTTTTCTTTGTCTAATAAAATTGCCATTGGGTTTCTCTTCTTATTTTATTGATATGGTGCATTAAATTAATTGCTTTTTGGGTGTTCAACACTGCATTCCTAGAACAGATCATCTTTGCTCACGGTGCAGATTCTTTTCATATTTTGCTAGTGTTTGGTTGAGGATATTTGCAACCATATTCTTTTTTTCTTTTTCTTTTTTTTTTTTATGTCTTAGTCTGGTTTTGTATTAGGGTAATGCTGACCTCATAGAATGAATTTGGAAGTGTGCCCTCCTTTGCTATTTTTCTACGTTTTGGAATTTTATGATGAACTCTTCAAAGTGAAGAGGTAATAACTAAAGAACAAGTGTTAATTCTCCTCTTTAAATGTTTGGTAGGATTAGTCAGTGAAGCCACCTGGGCCTTGGATTTTCTTTGTATCCAATATTTTATTTTATTTTTTTTATTAGATCATAACAGTGTACATTACTGCATTTATGGGGTACAATGTGCTGATTTTATATATAATTTGGAATGTTTACACAAAACTGGTTAACATATCATTCACCTCACTTATTTAATTGTTGTGTTTAGACATATATACTCTATTAAAATATTTGATGTGTCTACTGTATTTAATATTTTAATTATTAATTCAATCTCTACTTGTCATAAGTCTACTCAGATTGGTTGTTTATTTTCAAATTTGGTTTTGTGGTTTGCATCTTCCTAGGAATTGCTCATTGTCTAAGTTATCCAACTTACTAACATACAGTTGTTCACAGAAGAGCTTTATAGTCTTTCTTATTTCCGTGAGGTCAGTGGTGACGTTCCTCTCTCATTTCTGATTTTAATACTTTGATTCCTTTTCCTTTTTTCCCCTTTTCTAAATATAGCCAAAGGTTTATCAATTTAGTTTATATTTTCAAAAACCAGCTTTTGGTTACACTGATTTTTTTCCTGAAGTTTTTCTATTCTCTATTTCATTGAATTTCACTTTAAATTTTGCTGTTTCTTTTTCTTTTATTTTTTATTTTTATTGTTAAATCATAGCTGTGTACATTAGTGCAATCAAGGGGTACAATGTACTGCTTTCATATACAATCTGAAATATTCTCATCAAACTGTTCAACGTGGCCTTCATGGCATTTTCTTAGTTACTGTGTGTAGACATTTGTATTCTGCATTTAGTAAGTTTTGCCTGTACCCATTCTAAGATGCACCGTAGATGTGGCCCCACCCATTACCCTCCCTCCACCAAAACCTCCCCCCTCCCTTCCCCTTCCTTGGCCCTTTCCCCATCAATCTGAGACATTTTGTTATAGCAGCAAGAACAGGCTGAGACAATCTCTCAACCCGATGGCTTTGCAGATAGGGACCCCTGGCCTCTGCTGCCCACTCCTCAGCCCCACATGCTCTTGATCTTCTAGCCACTCACACCATACCCATTGCCCAGATGCATGGGAAATGCACAAATTCTGTACTTTGCAGAGTTCATTGTCTTTGCTCAGGCAATGATTTTATTTAAAATAACACACCTAAAGAGAAAGGGATAGTGGAGTTTCTCAAGAGAGTCCCTCTTTCCTGGCAACATAGCCAAGAATAATGTATCATATTCCTAAGCCTTATGCTTCCAGGAAAAGACTCAGCACTCGGTGACCTCCAAGATCCCTCCTGACTCTCATGGCTCCCTGGCACTGAAAAGCAGGTGGTGGTGGTCGAGAGTAATCCGGGTCTGGACCACTTGCTGAGGGGACTCCATCATGATCAGTTGGACCATGTCAGACCTTGACGATGTCTGGCATTCTGAATTGCAGTTTGAGATACTGAGAGTATCACCAGGAGCCAAAACTGTGCAGGGAATCTGTAGAGTACATAACTCTATAACAGCAATTTTCAACAGGTGTGCCATGAGGGGATTTTTAGGTGCACCATGAAAATGTTTAAAGATCATTAATGAAATTATTTTCGAAAGAAGTTCAAAGCACAGTAAGTATATTCATTTTTTTTTCTTTTTGATCAGCGTAATTTCAGTGTGCCATGGAAGCTTAACTATAGGTTCAAGTGTGCTGTGAGACAAAAAAGGTTGAAAAAGGCAGCTCTTTGGGTTCTATAGTCCCGGCAGGCATCATAGCACCACATCTTCTGGGGTGCAATGCTCTGAAGAAGCAAGAGCTCTGAAGCCACAAAGTCCTAGAATGGACTCAATGCTCCACCACTTTCTAGCCATGTAAACTTGAGCAAGGAACATGACCTTGCCAAACTGCAGTGTCCTCAGCCATTAACTGAGGCAAACACGCCCACCTCTGAGGACTGCTGAGAGTGCCTGCCAAGAGCAGGAGGTCCATTAATTTTTTCTTAATGTATAGAACAAAAAATTAGAGTCTAGAGTTTATACTACTAGAAAGTACTTGCATAAGAAATCAATGCCACTGATGTTTACCAGAACCCAAATCTCTAAACAACATACTGTGTGTGAGTGTATGTGTGTGTGCACACGTGCGTGCACACGAGACAGCAAGGGGGAGAGAGAGTCTCACTGAGAAAGAGGATGGAAAAGCCTGGGTACTCAGAACTACAGCATTCCTACCAAGGTAAGAAAGTTGCTTAGCAACTGCATCCTCAGCCAATAAAAGTAAAATGTCAAGGATGCAGTTTTTCTGACTGGCCAGACAAGGGAGCAAATGGCTTGGTGTTTCCACCCCTTTGCTGTTGTGCCGGGCAGGGTAGCGAGTTTACTCTCCTGTTAGCAAGCTCTTCAGGATGGAGTGGGAACCTGTAATAAATCATTGATAATGGCTAATGCCCACCCGGGGGGAAAGGGACAAAGCAGAAGACATGCTATTTCTTAGAGTCAGGAGCCTCCATCTGAAGTCAAGGGCACACCATGGGGCCCTACCCCACTCTGATCTCTCCCACGGTGGGACACACCAAAGCAGCCTCCTTTTCTGCACTGGAAGGGTATGCTGCATAGGCCTAACAATCCTAGAATCCTCAGATGCCCGGCTTGGTCTTCTTGTCTCAGGGAAACGCACTCATGCGTCCTTTCCCTGCTTGGTCGCCAGGCTCCTAAGCAAGGTCAGCAGGAGACTGCCCTACCAAGGCACGTTAATTGCCACTAATGTCA
This sequence comes from Loris lydekkerianus, assembly GCA_963574355.1. NCBI lineage: Eukaryota > Metazoa > Chordata > Mammalia > Primates > Lorisidae > Loris > Loris lydekkerianus. The sequence goes on from CAUYPK010091271.1 coordinate 6,947, forward strand.
TCTCCTCTGCTGAGTGACAACAATAATGATAGCTAATGTTTATCAAGCAATTGCCACAAGCCAGACATGGTCCTAATCATTCTACATAGACAGGTTGAACATCCCCAATCCCAAAATCCTAAATCTAAAATGCTCCAAAATCCAAAACTTTTTGAGCACCAACATGACTCTGTGGTCATTGGAGCATTTCAGATTTTTGGATTGGGGATGCTCCACCAGCAAGAACATGAGCTGGTATCCCAAAATTGAAAAAATCCAAAATCTTAAACACATGTGGTCCTAAGCATTTCGGATAAGGGGTACTCAACCTGTATGTGACAGCTAACATTTACTACACACTTGCTTTGCCTAGCAGTCTTCCAAGATTACATGCATCCTCTCATGTAAGAATCTCAAAGACTTTTGAAGGTAAGGGACTGTTATTATCACCATCCCCACATTTCTGACAGGCGAGAGAAGACCCAGAGGAACTAACAAACTGCTCAAGATCACCTGGCTGGTAAGGAGTGGGGCCAGGTTCCAAACCCAGGCAGTCTTGTCTATGGCTGCCGTGCTCCCCCTACATAATGCTTGCCACTTGGTGGGGGGATACAAATAGTGGATTATGTGTAAGAACAACTGAGATATTCAATTGTTACCCTGTGCTCTTCACAACTCACTTACAGATCCTAATGCATTTTAAACACACATAATTGCATTGTGGTAAGTGAATGTGACTAGGGATGTGGGGGGGCAAGAGACTGGGCCCTCAAAGGTACTAATAAAAGAAAAGTTAAAATCTTTTCCCAGGTTTTGATTTTAATATGTGGAACCTGATTTCAGTTTCTGGGATAGAGGCTAGCAACCTTCTCTGAAACGCCAGACAGTACACATTTTAGTCTTTGCTAGCTGTGCTGTCTCTGTGACAACTCCATACAATATCCATGGTCGTGTGAAAGCAGACACAGCCGCTGCATAAGCGGCTGTACACTCCTGTGGCTGTGTTCCTGTAAGCCTGCCACCAGCCGGGGGACTGTTGTGGAGAAGTGTTATTACCATTTCTGATTGCTCTTCAGTTAGCAGTGATGCACAGCCCTTCGGCTCCACACCGCTCTCCCTCTGGCTTCCTCTCATGGAGCTCAGTTGTCAAAGCTGGGCAGAGGGCCTGAGCAGAGGGGCCAACAGATCTCCTAGTCCCACCCCTCAGTTAACCCATGAGGACACTTGGGAAAGTAGCTGTGGCTTGCCCAGGACCCGGGCTGCTTATGGTCTTCATACCGGGCTCCCCTGGGGTAGCAGGAAAGGGAGTAGAGGGAGCTAAGCCAGAGCACCTGCTTAATGCTGCTGAGCACGGGGTAAGGGCTAACCTCCCACAGTGTAAGGGTTAAGCGAAATGAAGCCTGGAATATTGTAAATGCAATAAAAGTTAGCTCCCCTTTTTCCGTAGAAAACTGAGAGTAGGATACTAAGTTCAGTTAGAATTTCACATGTATGTTTTTCTTAGAGGAGGCAGGCCCATTCTTACGATGTCAGACTACACGCTAGGAGATGCTGACAGGGTGAAGTAAGGAAGACGTGAATTCTGCTGCAAAATGAGCCCCAGTTTCAGAAAAGTACATTTTGAAAATCATTCCAGGGGTGGCGCCTGTGGCTCACTGAGTAGGGTGCCGGCCCCATATACTGAGGGTGGCAGGTTCAAATCCGGCCCTGGCCAAACTGCAACAACAACAAAAATAAATAAATAAATAAAATAAAAATCGCTCCGGGTTAGGAGCTCACGAGGCAGGCAGAAAGGGAGCCACGACCTGGGACTTCCAGCCCTATGGTCTTCAGAGACCCTACAGGAGTCCATGACCTTGAGCCTGGAGTCCCTTCAGTCACTGTAACTGAATAGGGAACGGAGGCAGTAGGAGTTTCTAGTTTGAAGATCAATCTCAAACTCCTGATGGGACTTCAGAATTAACATCAAACTTACAAAATGGAAGGTGTCTGTGATCTTTAATTCAAAAAGTATTTACAAGAAGTCAGAAGAACGGCAAGCAAAGTGCTTAATAAGTGCTTTGGGACGGTTGCCTGGATTTCATTTCTGTGACTGCCTCTCCTTTGTTCCTCCTTTTCATGCTACTGGTCACTGGCGTGATGGGGAAGCACTCAGTACAGGGTGTCCCCAAAGTCACCGCTAAAGTCTCCATACATATAAAGAAAATGGGAAATCCTAGCTGACTGTACCTTTGTTTACACAATATTCATTACAACATTTTACAAAATATTCCCCACATCTTGGCCACCTCTTTGTAAAATTCTGTAATGAATATTGTGTAAACAAAGACATAGGTAGATACAATTTTCCCTAAGTATGGCGTCTTTCGGGGTGACTTTTTGGGACACCCTGTATTCTGTTGTCTCAGCCCCTGTGAAGTGGAGAACAGAGCAGAGTAAGGATATCCCAGACTGACAGGAAATGCCATCCATCAGTCATTCAGCAAACCTCGGCTGAGCACCTAACTTACACAAGAGCTGTTCAGGGCACCAAGAACATCAGACCCATCCCCTGCCCCGAATGCTTAAACTGGTTACAAGCTCTGAAGCTTTTGAAACATTTGGAGATTAATTATTTCTGGAAATTTTTCTTGGGGTTGAGTTTGAGTAAATGGATCCCAAGAATGTAGGTATATAGAACCCAAAAGCAAATAATGCTACAGCATTGTACTAGAAATATAGTTCACGGTCCTTAAAGGTGAGTGTGGTTTTTAGAAGAAAGACCACGGTGAGAGGCTAGGGAGAGCCTATCTGAACAAGAAGTCCAGAGAGATAAAGGGTCAGCAGTCATGGATTCAAAAGCAGGGTGTGCGCAAAACTGGTGCTCAGAGACATGAGGAACAAGAGGTGAACTGGGGGCACCCTCTGCAAATATTTCTAAACACTCACCAGTGTTTATCTTTGTAGAATAACCAGTACATGGCGTACCATGATGAGGAACTGGCTTACACAGACAGACAGCCGTTTCTTGTTAGTAGGGTCCCTTGGTGCCTCTCATTTGTTAGGGATGGCGTAATATCCATCTGTACTAGCAAGGTTTATAATTTGGGTGGGAAAGGTGGTGTACAAGCAAAATGCCACTAATTACATCTAGAAAGGTTGATGGAAATTGTGTTAGGCTAGACTCAGATTCTTGGTCTATTGTGATTCACAGCAAGTCCTTGAAAGGGCCACTTTACCATTCTGAACCTCAGTTTCCTAATCTGTCTAATGGGGATAATTCTTGCCTTACAGACTACTCTGAGTCAGCTTGAAGTTTGTGTGAAGTAGACAATGGCCTCCGGGAAGGACCCCTGTATCTAGTGCCTAGCACAGGGCCTGGCATATACTAGGTGCTCAACAAATTATTTTTGACTGAACCAATGATTGATATGGAAAAATAGCATATACATATTTATAAAAAGTTTTATGAATATAAGGCATAATGAAGTGAATGGAAAAAGCCTGGACTCAGGAGCCAGACCTGCTGTTTTTGTCCTGTGTGGCCTTCAGAGAGTTTCTCAACCTTTCTGAGATTATTTCCTCTTCTATAAAATAAAGTGATTCTTCAAGCCCTAAAAGTCTGTTTTCTAAACAAAAATAATGTGGTCTCATTAATCTGTGCCATAATTAATTTGGACTGGTGACTAAATCAGGTCGTGGACTAATTTGTATTTGCTCATTCACAAAATAATGGTGAAAAAAGAAAGGTTTGTTAAGCTAGTAGAAGTGTTGAGCCTATTTAAGATACATCTGTTTTCAAGCAATTTGAAAAGCATAGTAGGGGCTTCATTAGCATATTAACGGGGTGTTAATTACAAAGACTCTTTTAAAGCAGGTTTTATAAAATCCCCACTTAGCAACCATTAGCTTGTGGTACTTGAAACACAAACTATTCACGTGTGTTACTTAGAAGTAATAAAATTGTAATTTAAAAGTAATCTGCCAACTTGTCACAAATTTAGACTGATTTTTCTCTCAATTGATCCAAATGAGTGAGGTTTTGCTATAATTATACATAATGCTGGTGATAATGAGACGGATTATCAGTCTTTCCCTGCTTTTCACTACCTCCATCATTACAGATTCTAGGGGAAGCGGCAGGGTTGAGGGAGAGGGAAAGAAGAGGGGGAAGGGAGAGAGGAGAGGGAGAGAGACAAAAGGATGTCACTCTCCCCTCCCCCACCCCCCAACCAGTAGACAAACAACCTCCCAGCCCCCCACCCTGAACAGCCCCCCAGACCCTCCTCTGGGAGCTGCAGGAATCCAGGTGGAACTGTCCATTGTGGCTCAAAGGCAGCCAGCTGGTCAGAACAGGGGCTGGCAGCAAGCAGAGACCTCCCCAGAAGCTAATGGGTCCTTTAGTCTGCGTTCCCACTGAGAGGTCTCTGGGCTGCGCCTCCCGGGGCAGAAGGAGGGTCTCTCCTACACACTCTCCACCCTCCACAGGCTCCTAGATTTTCCCCACTGAGAAAGTCAGAAAGGGCTTTGGTAGCAGAGAAGGCTTCTCATCAAAAGATGAGGCTTCTACCTCTGCTCCCCACTTGCTGGGAATTTAACATCTAACATCTTGTTTTCCACATCTGTTAAAATGCAGAGCTTTGCACCAATAAAACGGGTATAAATTACCCTCCCGTTCCATCTCAGGCTGCTTGTGCAGCTCAGAGGTTTCTGTGAAAGTGCTTTTGGAGATGCTGATAATAATAATTCAAATATAAGAAACGCTTATTAGCTAATCCCCAGTGTCTCCATGGCTCTTCTGTGGAAGGAGAAGAGGGAAGATTGGCTGGGCTGGGAGCTGGAGGAAGGGAACAAGAGCTGGGGTTGGAATTCTAAGGGGCTGAAGTCAGGATGAGGAGCGTCCCGACTCCCCATTAGAAAGATGTTCAGTCAAAATCCTGAGTCCAGAAGGGGTAAGAAGGGCCAGCCTTCGTAACTGCTGTAAGAATTAGCAGAGTTGTGCCGTGCAGTGCATGATGGGGCTGGAACTAAAACCCAGATCTGCTACTCTGCCCAAAATTCCAACGCCGCTTATAGTGTTGCTCTCTCTGTTCCCCCGTTTTTGCATCTGTAGGATAATAAGAGCACCAACCTTCAAGCTGTGTCACAGGTATGAATGAGTTAATACAGCTTAAATGTCCCTTATCCAAAATGTGTAGGCTCAGAAGTGTTTCAGATTTTGGAATATTTGCATTATGCTTATCAGTTGGGCATCTCTAATCTGAAAATCTAAAATCCAAAATGCTCTAATGAGCATTTCCTTTGAGCATCATGTCGGGACTCAACAAGTTCAGGATTTGGAAGCATTTTGGATTTCAACTTCTCAGATTAGGGACGCTCCACCTGTACTTTCACTCTTCTGAGGATTACTGAGTCAGGGCTGGGTGATGAGAACCACCCAAACCCAAGGCATTCTAGAAAATAAACCCCCCTTCCCTGGGGCTCTATGTCATCTTTCAAATAAGAGAACAAAATACCAGATCCTCTGAGAGCCCCCGCGTGCCAGCCGCCCAGTGCCGGTGCCTAAATTCTCTGCAGGCCCAGAAGCTACATAATGAGGGGAAGGAAGAGGTGGAGCATTGAGATTGCTCTTTGCACAACTTCTCTCCTGCTGCTATTCAGTGCTCTATCTCTGGGATTGTAAATGTTTCAGAAAATAGTTTATACTAATTATGTTCCTCCCTAAATCTCATAAACAGTTACTCCTTCCTACATAAAGCCAAACCACTTACAACCATGGTAGGCTCCAGTTAGCCACCCACACATCTGCGGCAGGGAAAATATGTTCTTGCATATGCACACAACGTGCACACACACATATGCAAGCACCTCAAACTCAACTCTTCCTCTGCAGCGATCGATCATGAAAAGGGGAATGTTCTACAGGGAGAGTCGGTCAATTAGGAAGGTCCCCAGGAAAGGCGCCTTTTAATGCTCCTGGGGTCACTGTTGCCCCTCAGTAGTTCTTAAACCATCCTGTGGTTTACTCCTCACTGGCCAGCCCACTTCTGTAACCACCTATCAGTGCTGGGCCTGAATTTCTAAGGCTGATTTGAGGCTCCAGAACCCCCCTCCAGGGGTGTGCTGCTGACTCTAGCATCACAGAGAAAGTGTGTCCCTCACAGAAGCCATGAGAGGTGGCTCAGTAAAGCATGAAGTCTGGAGCCAGACCACCTGGGTTCAAGGCCTCAGCTGTGCCATTTTCCAGCTGTGAGACCTTAAAGAAGACATATCACCTCTCCACGACTCAGCTTCTTTGTCCACGAAAGAAGTAGGGTAACAACAGTAACAGTACCCACTCACAGGGCGCAGGGCTGTTCTGCAGAGTGAATGAGTTGCTGGCATTAGTGTCAGTGTGCTTGTTAAATGAGATGAGAGCGGTCCTCTCCTCCCTGATCCCCTCCTCACCCTGAGGATTACTGCACAATTGGATGAGGAGATTACAAGCTTTGTTTTGCTATCTTCTAAGAGGCAGCAACTGTCTCATCCCAGGAAAACATCTCTAACTGAGCAGCTGGCAAGCCCAGGAGCAGGATCTCACTGTTGCACGGCAGGGCCTGGAGCTGGGAGAGTGGGTGTCTTTGTGTGAGTGGCCACTGCCACCCAGGTAGTCACCCTTCACCCAGTTGGACCAATCTTCTGTTGGCTGATCAGATGATGTCTGACATGTGGTAAGCATGACCCCAGACAAAAACCCCAAGAGTTATTTCCCAAGGGTGACACTGCTTCCCTTGAGATTCTCCCACAAATCACAGGAGCCCTCTGTGGAGCTATTTGCCAACATGTAAAAGGGCGGAGCTCACATACCAAATCATTTAATAAATGCAGGGCAATTTGCTATATGAGGACAAAGGCGGTTAGAGGCTGCAGGTGACCACTGCTTTAATCCTTGGATTTCCCCTGTGCCTGCTGCTCAGTGCTCCCACCTCCCTCCTCCCCAGTCACTGCAAGTTCTCAGACAGACCTCCCTGCAGAGGGGGTGGAGTCCTTCAGCTCACTTTTAGGCCTCTTCACTGACACAGGCAAACAAAATGGAAATCATCAGCAGAACTAAACAGGATAATTGCTCTCCTCCCTCAGGAATGACAAGAAAAAGCAGCGTGAGAGGGAGATGTTTAAACAACCCCTCCAGTTCCCAATGTCTTACTGAACGATTTTCTTCCTTCTGAGGCTGGAAAGAAACCATTCCATTTCCTTCCATCTGAAGCCTAATTACATGAAATACCAAAGCCTCCACAATTATGAAAGTCTAAGGCAGCAAAAAATGTGGGTGTTTGTGGACTTACTTTTATTCTCCCAGATTCCTAATTCATTATTCTACAGTAATATCTGAGTTTCGAATTAATTTGCATGTAGTACCTAAGCAAAAGGGAGGGCATGTAAATATTAACTTGTATTAGGTAACATATATGGGGGCTATACTTTTAACAGCTGTTTTTCATGTGCTAGCTCATTAATTCTCACAACAACACTTCAAGAATAAGTATATAAATCTCAATTTAGAGAGAAAAATTAGGAGGCTCAGAGAGGTTCATCAGTTTGCCTCAGGTCACACAGTTAGTAAATGAAAACTGGGAATCAAACTCAGCATACTACCTCTTCCTATCCCTTCCCCACCCACACTGTTTTCACTATATCAGAATTGCATGGGAGCCCCAGGGTCAGAGGCGCATGCAGATTATTTGAGAACAGTTTTGTTTATCTGCGGTGTCAAATATCATGAAAAGTGTGGATGTGTGCCTGGATGTTTTCTGTTGCTCAAGAGCTTTCCTTAGTTGGTGTATTTAATGTGTGGTCCAAGACAACTCCTCTTCTTCCACTGTGCAACAGAAAAGAAAATCATTAAAGCAACACTGTTACAAGTCTGAGTCACAGGCTTTTCTGCAAGCAAGCTGTAACTCAGCCCCATATAAACTTGAACTAGTCCCTGCTCTCCTGCAGGCCTCAGTTTACAGGACTATGAAATGGGAGCTCTAAGAGGCTCTTTAAGGTCCGCCTTAGTACTAGTATTCCAAGATCCCAGGAAGCAGTCCCAGGGAATTTTAGACCAGAACTTCTCACTTCAGTTGTTTCCCTTAACTCTCTCCTGAAATCTTTCTATCTTCGCCCTCTTATCCCCACCACCACCACCACCAACTGTCTCCAAGAGCCTCTTTAGCCTTAATGAAGCTATAATCTCACAAACTTTGGGGGTCCTGAGAATCTGGCTGCGGACAAACACGTTTCTCTAACAACTGAACTAGAATATGAAGGGGAAAAAGCAATTCTCATCTCTGAATGGGACTGAGATGGGAATTGAGGAGGATTTTCACATCCAGGGCACAGCCCCAAACTGGAAGTCAAATGCCCAGGTCATGGCATTGGCCACCACTCTCGCTGGATCAGCAGATTGATCCAAATAACTTGAAATTACCTCTGGAATATTTCCATGGCCCCCTACCCCTGGGTCCAAGCACGACCTCCTCATACCTTCCCTATTACACACATTGCACGGTATTATAATGTATCTGTTTAACAAGGCTGCCCCCAGTCCAAAAGGCAGAGACTGTGTCCCATTCATATTTGTACTCCAGTGCCCAACCCTATGCTTGACTCATAGAAACTATCCAGTGGACTCAGAATGAATGAGCAAACTCCCTGGTCTAACGCCTCCTGGGTACGGATCCCTTCCACTTTGCAGAGTTCCACCGTGCCTCCCAGAGTTTCTGCCCAGCCAAGTAGGAGAGCTTTACTCCCAAGCCTTCAGATGAATTAGCTAGCTGTCCACAGAGGAGGTCGGGAGAGCAAGGGGCTTTTCAGTTCTCAAGACCTTACCAGAATTTCTGCTTTGTCTTGCCTGCCAGAATACCCACTTGGCTCCCAAGAACATAAGCTATGTGCCACCAACTGACAAGCAAGAGGCTACTGGGTCAGCTGTGGGTTCCATTAATTCCGAGCTGGGCGGCTGTGCTGAATGGAGGGCTCCCTGGGACGGATGTGTCTGGGTGTTAAGACAGCCCGCAGACCCAGTCTCCTGAAGCTTCCAAGAAGTGTGACTGGGCTGCCCTGCCAGGCACGGCAGCTTGAATCTTCACTTACCAGTTCTCTAAGACCCCAGCCCGCCGACCCCTCCCCAAGCCCCAGATCTCCACCCCCCAGCGAGGAAGGGACTGGCAGCGACCCTTGCAAGAGAACCAGGGCAGCAGCAGGGGAGGAGAGAAGAGGCTATTAGCAAATCAAAAGGGAAGAAAACAGAGAAAGGAAAACACTGTAGCAAATTAAAGCAGTATGTTTTCTTTTCCAAAATCCAATTTTAGGGAAAAAAGCTTTTCAGTACAACAACCATGCCCTTGTTGCAAAGTATCCCAGTAACCCTTCATCCAGGCAAAACCTTTTTGACCACATTTATTTTTTTCCTCATTACAAGTTGGGTAACAGGATATCGTAGTAATTTCCCTTTACCTCTTCCACTTCTCACACCCACACAAACACAGTGGGTTCTAACAATGCTCTATTCTGTCTCAGACACATTCTCAAGCAAATTGGTTGAGACGCTCTCCTTGGAATATCCCCATTGCTTCCTCCTGGTAGGCAGGCGTATCCTCCCCTACGACCCTTCCTCTCTCGCATGCACTCGCTTACACACGCTCCTGTGAAAACATTAATGTGCACGTAAACCTATGTGCTCTCCGGCACTGACCCAGGCTCCCGCGTCTCCCCCTGTCCCCTCGGTCTCCCTGTCCACACAGGTCCGCACAGGGAAGCCCGCGGGAGACACTTACCACCGAAGCCTGCGGGAAACTTCATGAAGTGCGAATAATTTCCATACATGTTTACTCTTCAGTTCATGTTCCTCTCGCGTGTCTTGGAAACGTCTCGGCCTCTCGCGGCTCCCAGGCAGCGCCGGGCTCCTCGCCTCAACTCGGGCTAACAGGAGCGGTCATCGCGAGCTAGCAGCCCGGGGCGCGCAGGCTGGGCCGGCCCTCTGGGATTAGTCAGGAATCTGCCTCTAGATCGCGGAGTCCACATCGTGCGTCGGGGCGGCCGTGGCGGCGGCAGCTGGCGCTTGTCAGTAACCACGCAGGGTGCGCCGCCGCCACCCTCCGCTGGCCGCCGCGGCGTCGCTGCCGCTGGGGGTCCTGTTGCTAGTTTGATTAACTCGGGGCTGGGCTGCTGCGTGCGACTCTTCCAGCTCGGGGCTGGTCCCCAGAGGTCCCTGCCGGGTGGCAGGATCTATTATCCAGGAAGCCAATCGATGTACGACAGCCCCGGAGTGGGGCAGGAGAGAGGGGGAGGTGGCAGGCAATGCGAGACTCTTTAGTGGCTTTTCCTTGCCTCGCACCCTTCAACGTCAATGGGGTTTTATTCGTGAGCGTTTTCTCACTCTGCCTTCTATCTGCCCCCTGCTCTCGGTATTTGATCTGTGAAAGAGGTCGGCGGTAGGGGCCCAGAGAGAGCAGAGCCCTTTCAGAAGCACAAGATTAGAAACGTGTGAGACAGTCTCCAGCTATGGGAAACTAAAATAGAGCAGCCCTAAGAATTAGGGTGGGCCTCTGCTGTTCGGGGGCCAGAAGCATGTGTCTGCGCTAACAGGGGCAATTGGCAAGTGCAGCTGAGAGCCAAGCTGGCTCACGCAGAAACTTTCAGGGAGAGAGGAGGAGTGGGCTGGGCACGGAGGTCATTCTCTGAGGTTTGGCTGCAGGGATGTGTTCAGGTGATATACCACTGTCATGATGCCATCTGTCAGAAACACCACTGGGGCCTCCCTGATGCAGAAGCTCCCTAGCGTGGAGCTGGCCCACAGATCAAAGAGCCCAAGCCCCCAGTTGATGTCTGGATCTGTTGTTCAGCTCTCCTCACAGGCACAGCTCAGCCTATACTTAAACACCTCTAGTAGCTGGGAGCGCGCTGATTCCCCATTCCCTCTCTAGGTAGCCCTCACCGTGAAACAGTTTATCGAGGTAAAATCTGCCTCTTTTCCCCACAACTTCTCCCCACAGGTCCTGGGCTACTCCTGTGGGGTCTTTCACTGTGGGATATTCTGCAAATTCTGAGCTAGATCTGCTGTGCCCATAATCTCACTTGCTTTAGGGATTTTGGGGTGTTCCAGTCATTCCATGTATCACCAAGTACTCAAGTCTATTCACGACCTATCTTCTTTCTAAGCATGCATTTCCATTAACATGACACCCTCATGGTGAGGAGGGGTATTGGCAAGACTTGGATGCGATGCTTTGGGTATGGTCTAAATCTTTTCTTCATGGTGTGCACGCTGGCAAGGGCATAGGGTGCTATCCACACACCCACCAAGGGCCAGCATCATGGGCTGAGCTCTGAGGGGCTAGAACAAGGATAAAAAGTTTTCTCCTGACACAGCACAGGACAGAGTGAGGCAGAGAGATAAATCAAAACAGCCCAATAGAAAAAAAAATAATAATAATAATCAAGACTCAAATGCTAGGAGAACCCAGAACAAAAACTAACAATAAAGGCCAGAGGGAGGAGGCTAAGATGGGGAACAGAGAAACAGCAAGTTGGAAAGGAGAAAAAAGTAGGCTGTCACTGTGAAGGGCCGCAGAGCCTCAAAGCATCAGTTGAGAGCCAGCTAGACATAAAAATGAAGACTATCGAAGGGCCACCTGCCTGCTTGGTTAGCTTCTGGGCAGCTCTGCATGTTAATTCATGTAGAACAAACCTGATGAAACCTCCCCCAAGTTGTGTTCTCTTTCATACACATTTTTCATCCCATTCTTGGGCAATGCATTGGAGGGCCTCCATGAAATACTTTATTCCTCTGAAATGAAAACTTTTTGATTCATTCACAATCCCAGATCTTTTAGTATCCTGCTTCTTTTTGTCTAGTATTTTTCTTATTCCTACCCCCATTTCATCACCTCTGAAAAGATGAACTGCTTTCTCATTCAACTCATTGACAAAAATGTTGAAAAAGGCATAGCAAAGACAACATCTTATAACAAACACATCATTAGAAATTCCATTCATTGGAATTCTATGGACACTTTGCTCTGCTGCTTACTAGTTACATGGCCTGGAATTCATAGGCCAGCCTTTATGGGTGCAAATCACAGTTCCATGGCTTACAGCCTCATGATGTTGGCAACTAACGGAATCTGTTACTTTGTAGGGTTACTGTGAGGATTAACCAGTCAACACATTGTTCATCAGTTGGAATATGCCAGAAAAATAGTAAATGCTTGATAGGTGTAAGCTAATTTGATGAGGATGATGATGGGGTGGGAAGAAGGATATAAATTTTAGCAAGTCACTTAACCTTTCATTTCCTTCCTCTTATTTGTAAATGATGGAACAGATGAGTTCTAATTGCCACTTCAACTTTAAAATTGAAGGTAAACCAATCCACCATCCATCCTATAGTTGTCCATTCTCTCCACAGTGGTATCTGAAGCAAGTGTCTCACCAACTACAAATGAGTTATTCAAACTGGCTTTTTGCTGAACTTGCGAGAGTTTTCCCAAATTCTCAGGTACTCCAAACCATTCTTCAAAAAGCTTACTGTAGAGCCTTGTCCAAGATCAGTGTCAAGATGACTGTTGGATATTTGTGGTTAGACCCTTAGCTTTCTTTCCCTTTTGCTACGTTGGATACATTATCTACTTCTTTTCCCCATAGAATAAGAGCCAAATTACTTAACCTGCCATGAAGAGGCTTCATCATTGTGTGTCCGCCTACCTTTTGAGCTTTACGTGGATATAGAGGGACAGCTCTGGGCAATAACCAGGAGGCCTAGGACACAGACGGGTCTACCACCCTCCAGCTGCCTGATGTTGGCCAAGCTCCTTTACTCTTTGGGAGCTGTATCCATGTCACCTACCTCACTGAGGTTGCTGGTTTGGGTTTTTGTTTTGTGAATCATACAGGATGGGAGTTAAGCGCATGCTTATTTTAGTTGTATTGTATTGTGTTGTATTGTACTGTACTGATCTTTTGAGACAGCATCTTGCTCTGTTGCCTGGACTAGAAGTGCAGTGGCATCATCATAGCTCACTGCGACCACAAAGTTCTGGGCTCAAGGCACACTCTGCCTCAAACTTCCAAGAGCTGGGATTACAGGCATGCACTGCCATGCCTGACTAGTTTTTCTATTTTTTATAGAGACAGAGTCTCACAGTTGCTTAAGCTGTCTTGCCCACTGTGGAAGCAAGTGTATGTTCATTGCAACTTTTGACTCATTGTTCATGCCCACCTGCTTTTTCTCATCTGTCAAATTCTTAGCTATCACTCAAGTTCTAGCTCACTTCTCACAATGACCATACTGATCAACAAAGCTCTCTTCTTAAACTAAGGCTGCAAAACGTACTGGCTGATGTGTTCAGGTGACACATACACGTATGGCCTTGTGGCCTCCCCAGGGCAGAGTAGCCAATGGTTATCTTTCCCTTGACTATGTCTTGTCATGATTGTTAACTCTTCATAGACAGTGATGACATAGATGTATCTTGAATTCCTCACACAAATCTAGAGCGCACAGTAGGTGCTCAATAAATGTTTTTGCATCAAAAATGCTTGATATGCTTAACATGTGCCAAAAACAATATACCAATATATAGATAGCATACTTTCCTGAAGCCTTCTATATGGTTTAACATCCCATAAAAAAACCATAAATATTGCATAACTCAAGAAATACGATTGTGGGTTTTCTTTTTGCTTAGCACTGCTGTGCCTTGTCTAAGATAGTTATAGATATAACAACATTATCCTAAGTGGCTGGTGTTTCTAACCTAAGCCCTTCTAAACAACTCTCCTGGCTGCAGGCACTGCATGTATCCAGCTATTACTGAATTCTCATTGGGATGCCAAGGGAAAGACCAAATGCTCAATGTCCATAGTACAAATTAGCTAATTCATTCATAAGAATTCTGGGCTTACTTCTTATCAAGGCTAATTATCTAGCCCTCTTAAATAATATGTTCTGCTTTTATTAAAGCTGTTAGTGCCTTTGAGTAAATGAAAAGGGCATGTATTTCACTGGTATGACACACACTCTGCCAATAAATAATATCTTATGTTCACCCTGGTAATCAAAGAATATAGCTTATTTCTACCTTTTTGTTGTTGTTGTTGCTTTTGACCAATGGTGGTATAAAACAATATTTTGTACAAATGCAAATGAAAGACCAAATGCATTCATTTGACATCTCCATGCTGAGGCTATTATATATTTAATATTTACATAAATTTAACATTTTTTATATATTTTATAGTACTTAGCTATGTAATATTGTATATTAAGTTCCAATGTGTTTCCCCAAATATTAGAGTTAAGTAGGGTAGGCTTTATGATCTCAGTTTTATAAAGAGGGATTTGAGACCAAGGCAATAAACTTAAAGAGGAAAGATAGGTACTCTGACAAACAGGATTTTGGATTTTGTCTCACAACTAAGCAGTGACAGAAATACGTATACAAACCAGGGCTCCAACTTTCTCTCCCAGCCAATGTGTGTTTCACCAGACCATGATCCTTCTCTCACTAGTATGTATATGTCTCCACTATACATACATGTGATGGAGGAGGCCTTCCTACGTATTATTTTTTCCTCTGTGCTGCTACTCATTTACTCATTTATAGGTCAGCCACCTCTTACTGAGAGCCTATTACCCATCAGTCAGTGCAGTATCCTAAGGTAAAACATACAGCTCCTAACCTCATAGAGCTTATGCAGTTTGATGGAGGAGATGGATATTTTTTAGAAAGTCACAGACACATACCTATCGTTATAAACCATGATAAGTACTATGAAGGAAAATAAACAGATGAGTTGAGAGACGCTAGCTGAGGAATCTAATCTTGGGGGATTTTGTTTGTTTGTTTGTTTTTGTTTGTTTTGAGACAGAGTCTCACTATTGCCCAGGCCAGAGTGCCGTGGCATCAGCCTAGCTCACAGCAAACTCGGACTCCTGGGTTCAAGCGATTCTCCTGCCTCAGCCTTACAAGTTGCTGGGACTATTGGTGCCCACCACTGTGCCCAGCTAACTTTTGTATTTTCAGTAGAGAAGGGGTCTCACTCTTACTCAGGCTGTTCTCAAACTTCAGAGCTTAAGGGATCCTCCTGCCTCGGCCTCTCAAAGTGCTAGGATTATAAGCACGAGCCACCGTACCTGGATTTTTCTTTCTTTCTTTCTTTTCTTTTTTTTTTTTTTTTTTTGAGACAGGGTCTCTCTCTGTCATCCAGGCTACAGCACAATGGCACCGTCATAGCCCACTGCAACCTCAAATTCCTGGCCTTAAGAGATCCTCTTGCCTCAGCTTCCCAAGTAGCTAGGACTATAGGCAACACAGGCCACTACCCCCAGCTAATTTTTTTAAATTATTTATACAGTCAGGGTTTTTTTTTTTTAATATTGCCCAGGCTTGTCTTGAACTTGTAACCTAAAGCAATCCTCCCACCTTAGCCTCCCAAAGTATAGGGATTATAGACAGTGAGCCACGGCACCCCACCAGGGGAATCGAATTTAAATTGAAAGGTCAGGGTAGACTTCATTGAGGAAATGACAGTTAACACTCAGCTCTAAAGGATAAGTAAGATCCAGTCTGGGGAAGAAAGGAGGATGGAGAGAGTGAGACCAGGCAGAGAAAACAACAGGCCTGGCAGCCCTGAGGAGGAAATGAATTCAACACATCCAAGCTGCTGAGTGGTAAAAATGTTCAGGACTCCCATGGTAGATGGTCTGACCTTCCAGGGTTTCATGATTCTCTACAAGACAAGGCATGACAACTTGCCCTGTCATCTCTACTGCTAGAAAACCTTCCACCCTAGCTTTGTTCCAACTTTACATCTGGTCAAACAGATGACTCTCCACGTCCCTATGACACCCCATGAAGGCACATGAAGTAATTTTCCTTCACGCATGTGTTCATTCTGCTCCTCTGTCCAGGGTAGCCTTCACCTTCCTCTGCTCTCTGTCCAAATACTGCCTGCTCCTCAAGGCCATTGTCACAGGGCTGAACTACTCTCTCTCACCTCAAGACTCCCCTAGCCTACGGCTGGGACACTGTTGTGTCGCTCAACATGGTTCCTTGTATTATTATCATGAATGCATCTGAAAAACCCTCTTACCAGATGACTAGCAACTGACCCTGAGTCATTGATAGTTCATAAAGCTTTACAACAGAATCTAACCCAACCCAGTAAACACACGATGAATGAATGAATAAAAGTTTGTTGGTTATGCTGAGATCTCCTGGTGTCAACTCCAGGGCCCTGGGCACTGTTTCCATGAATTAGCAATTATGAATTGGACTGCAATAAACATTTTGGTACAAATATCTTTGTTATGATGTGATTTTTGGTCTTCTGGGTATATACCTAGTAGAGGAATTATAGGATTGAATGGCAGATCTAGTTTTAGATCTCTAAGTGTTCGCCAAACATCTTTCCAAAAGGAATGTATTAATTTGCATTCCCACCAGCAGTGTAGAAGTGTTCCCTTTTCTCCACATCCACGCCAACATCTCTGGTCTTAGAATTTTATGATATGGGCTAATCTTACTGGAGTTGGATGATATCTCAAAGTAGTTTTGATTTGCATTTCTCTGATGATTAAAGATGATGAGCATTTTTTCATATGTCTATAGGCCCGGCGCCTGTCTTCTTCAGAGAAGTTTCTCTTCAAGTCCCTTGCCCAGCCTGTGATGGGATCACTTGTTCTTTTCTTGCTTATACGTTTGAGAATGTTTATTGCAGCCCAATTCATAATTGCTAATTCATGGAAAAAGCCCAAGTGCCCATCAACCCATGAATGGATTAATAAATTGTGGTATATGTACACCATGGAATAGTATGCAGCCTTAAAGAAAGATGGAGACTTTACCTCTTTCATATTTACATGGATGGAGCTGGAACATATTCTTCTTAGTAAAGTATCTCAAGAATGGAAGAAAAAGTATCCAATGTACTCATCTTTACTATGAAACTAATTTATGGCTTTCGTATGAAAGCTATAACCCAGTTATAACTAAGAATATGGGGAAGGGAAAGAGGGAGGAGAGGGAGTAGAGGGAGGGGTGAGGATGGACAGACGGAGGGTGATTGGTGGGATTACACCTACGGTGCATCTTACAAGGGTACATGTGAAATTTAGTAAATGTGGAATATAAATGTCTTAACACAATAGCTAAGAAAATGTCAGGAAGGCTATGTTAACCAGTGTGATGAAAATATGTCAAATGGTCTATAAAACCAGTGTTTGTTGTCCCATGATCACATTAATGTACACAAGTATGATTTAATAATATAAAAAAAAGAGAGAGAGAGACGTTCTAAGATCTCTTAGAAACAATCCTGAATTGCCAATCTCAAACCTGGTCAAGCATTTATGTTCTTGAATACCTTAGGTATAGTTTCTTCCAATTGAATTCTGTGTGGAATTAATCTTTGAGTTACTTTATGTTACAAATGCATAAGTCTGTTCTCTCTTCCTTTGAAAGTACAGGTTTTTCAGACTTCAGGTTTGGGTGTCTCAATCTTTTGCAAAGGGAACAGGCACAAAACACAACCATCCAACTCACTGAGCTGGTTTTATTTTCCCTCCAGGCTCATGAAGTAGTTAAACTCAGGTCAGAATCATGTTGGCATTCATTCAAATTCTTTAATGGTTTTTTTCCTGTGTATAGAATCTTGGTATAGAAACCAGCCTTCAGATTCTTTTCCAGCCAGCATGTAGCATTCTGGCAGAATGAGAATGAATGAGTGACATTCTGACAGAGAGAGTTAATTTTAATGCTTTGGAACTGGAGAATATTTTACTTCTTTGAATCTGTGTGTGTAGATGTGTGTGTGTGTAGGCTATTATTTAGATCTTAGTTAAATATATGTATTCCTGCCTTATGAATAAGATGTTTAGGTAGATGTTTTTGGATGCATACAACATAAAAATGAACCTAAATTAGCCTAAACAAAAGGGATGTTTCTCAAAGCATGGATCTGTCATGCAGCTGCCTTTCTACTCAGCTTTATACTTTGTGATCTGTCATCTTTGGCTCTTCCTGGAAGCAAACCAGGAACACCACCTCTAGGCCTTCCCATCCCATGAAGCTTCTTGCCCAGCTGGGAAGAAGAATCTCTTCCCCAAATCAGCAAATATTAACATATCCCCTCGACTCAAAGTGGATGGGCTGGCCCATCTCTGAACCACACATTCTTGTTACCAAAATGGTGAATGGATGCCCAGGAGCACCTACTTTCTATGAAAAATACATTACAGAAGACAAGGATTATCTTTCAGTTTTGAAATGTTTGTATAAAAATTTGTGAGGACACTTAGTAAGCAGCTAAACTCACTAATTACGTTCAGAAGAGTAAGCTTTGGATAAACCATACTAAAGTACTTCAGGACATATTTCAAATCTACACAGACAGTAAGAAAGAACTCCTTTACAGACCAGTTTATCCTGTAGGTAATGCTGCATTTTTGCTACTAATTCTCAGAATATAATTATAACTAAAATTAGATTTAGAATAATGCCCTACTTAGCCCAAAAGCTGAGAAAGGAAACTTGGGTAGGAAGTATAGGGGAAAAATAACATTTTCTCTTCATTTTAGAGTTCTATTATTATAAGTGATATTTGACAAGGACATGTTGACCTCTATGATCAACTTTTCCTTTCTTTTAGACTGGTTCATCAAAAAGCAACATGCATACAGTGTCTTAGCTTTTCCCTGAAAAGGCTCTATAAAAGTTTAATATTATCTACTAGAATCTATTAAAGGTTGAATAAGATATGGCCATTCATAAATCTTTATGTATCTTCTACAAAACAATATTTAAAGGTATTGCTTGCTGTGTTATCAATTGTTCCTCTGTATGTATCATGTAAGGAATTTACCCTGGAACATAATTCTTGTCCAGAACATAGTTAGGAATACTGATTTTTTTTTTTCTGACTGAATATAAATGCTTCTTTTATAATAAATATGTAAAGGGGCCTCTAGTACCCTTTATGTCTCTTTTTTGGGTCTTAACTATCAGGAAACTAAAAAAAAAAAAAAAAAAACTTCCCAACTTACACATAGTTAAAGTTGAAGGAAAAGTTATGTATAAGAATTTTTATTTTTGAGACAGAGTCTCACTGTTACACTGGGTAGAGTGCTGTGGCATCATAACTCACAGTGACCTCAAATTTGTGGGCTCAAAAGATCCTCTTGCCTCAGCCTCGCAAGTAGCTAGAACTATAAGTGCCTGCTGCAACACCTAACTCATTTTTCTATATTTAGTAAAGACAGGGTTTCACTCTTCCTCAGGCTGGTCTTGAAATCCTGGGCTCAGGCAATCTATCCTCCTCGCCTCCCAGAGTGCTAGGATTACAGGTGTGAGCCACCGTACCCAGCCAAGAATTTTTTAATACTGAAACCAAAAGTATTGTGCAAATGGAGAGTACTGTGGGAGGGGCAGAGGCAAGATGGCTGACTGGAGCCAACTTTTCAAAGAAGCTCCTGTCCAAAAGAGTTAAAGGATAGAAGTTTAGCAAGTAACCTGATGGTCTGGAGCTGAGCCAAGAGAGAAGGTTGAAGAATGCACATCAACCCTGATGAGGCAAGATTTGACCCCAAGGTTACAAACAAAAGGTACAAAATTCATTGCCAAGCAGACAGGAGTCCCCTCCCCCATGGGAACGGCGCACAGTATACTTTCTACAAACAAGTGAGCAGAGTTCCAACGTCCTCCCATTTTATCCCACAGGAGAGACCCTCTAAAAACCAGACTTCCTTCTCCTACTAGGGGGGCATGGCAATCTCCTGCCAGGCCTAAAACTGTATAAAACTGTATATATTCTCTACCTGAAATTCTGAACTCCCAGCACTCCCCTCCACTCTCACCCCAAGGTCTAGAAGCCTGTTCCCCATGGAGTCCAGATTCTTGGGCATTTTCTCGAGAGGTGTAGACAGGGCATGGGCTGTTGCAGGTCTTTGATGATTCTGTGGCACAGGGGTAAGGAGAAAAAGGTGAACTGAAGGAAATGGGAAAAGGGAGAGGTGGTGCCCCCCCCCCAGCACAGAGCAGCAGCAGCAGCAGCAGCAACAGTGGGAACAATAGGGCTCACATCACTGGGGATATTTTAGAAGGACATTCCCTATCTCTCTAGGCAACCAGAAAAAGCCAGGCATCTTCTCCGGTGGCAGATGCTGGCAGAATAGATCTGAAATGGCAACACATACCCTGTGAGCAAAGGGTATGCCTGAGGCAGTACTGGCCTGGGTGGAGCATGCCAGGATGGAGAATTGAAGACGTGTGCACAGAAACAGCAGACTCCCAGGGCAGGGCTGCACCAGGACAGTTTTAGTGAGCCTAAGAAACACCTGGCCCTTAGGGGATCATAACTGAGACAAAGGAAGGTAGAAAACCAAAACCTGAATGTAAGCTCTAACTGCACCCACCCCCAACACAGACTGTGGAGGAAACAGTATCACCAGCTCTGGGCAGCAGTTTGCAGTTTCTGTGAACTCAAATGGCGCCTGGTCCACAGGGCAATATAGCTAGGACAGAATCACAAATTCTGCACAAATATAAGTGTCAGCAACATCAATCAGGGGCAGGGCTGGAACTGAGTGAACTGTGCCAGCTTCCATTAACCACCCAAGGTTGTCAGACCTCAGCTTTCCCTGCCAGATGGTGGCAGAGTAGAGAGGCCTGGCTGAGGACACATAAGATCTTTCTGTGACTTAGGCAGGCTCAAATCCCTGGAGTGTCTGATCATTGGAGGGACCTGGGTCATAGCCCTGCAGAGTTACCAGTGACTGGGTGTGACAGAGGTGCAAGGTGGGGAAGAAGAAATCAACCTTCCCAGACTAATTTGCTGGAGGGATCTTTATGACTCCATGGAGCACCAGAATGAGTCATACTTGAGCTGCAAGCAGACCCCTGCTATTGCTAGAATTGCTAGAAAACTTTTGAACTCCCTCACTTGAGACTGGGTGCTGACTGGGACAATTAACTTGAATCTCTCAGACTGGACCAATCACCTGAGGACTATCCAAAGTGGTACCCTGGATGTGTGGTTGTGGGAAGGTTTGATTTTCCTTTTCTATTGTTGCCCGTGGGGAGCACGGTGACTTAATTGCTGGTATTTTTCCACAGCTGAGACTTCAACCCAGAGTAACTAATTCACTAGGTTAGGACAGAGACCAGCTGAAAACAAGACAGAGCCACTTAGCCCCACCACACCAAGTAAGTCTCCAATGTCTCAGGCCATAGCATTGAACATGTTCTTTGCAAAGCACTAGGGGAAAAGGTACAAACACCAGTTACCATTCTTGAGTAAAGAGCTGGTTAATCACTACTCCAGGAGGCCCTCAACCCAACTTCCCCTTACCTGCTCATTTAGCCAAACGGTGTAAAATAATCATTGGACAGAATCAGTGGAAAAACTCCAGTAACATGAATAACTACAGTAGATCAACTCCCCCAAGAAATGATACAGCAGACACACTGAAGATCCTATTCATAGAGAAAAAGCTGAAATGTCAGAAATAGATTTCAGAGTATGGATTGCAAACAAGATTAATAGAATGGAACAAAAGTTGGAATTAGAAATTCAAGGAGCAATTCAAAAGTTGTCTCAAGAATTCACTGAATTCAAAGACAAAATCACCAAAGATTTTGACACACTGAGACAAGAATTTGCAGCCCTCAAAGATCTGAGAAATACAGTAGAATCCCTCAGTAACAGATTGGAGCAAGCAGAAGAAAAGATTTCTGATACTGAAAACAAAGCTTTTGAACTCTCCCCAGAACTCAAAGTGGGAGAGTAATGGAGAACAAAAACCGATCATTCTCTCAGAGAGCTTTGGGATAATTCAAAGAAAACTAATATTCACCTTAGAGGAATTCCTGAAGGCGATGAAGTTGCTTCACAGAGGCCCTTTTTCATGAGATTATGAAGGAGAACTTTCCAGACATGCCAAGAGATTCTGAAATCCAGATAGCAGACAGTTTCAGAACCCCAGGATGACTCAACCCAAATAAGACAACCCCCACACATCATAGTTAACTTCACTAAAGTTAACAAGAAGCAGAAAATTCTGAAAGCAGATAACCTACAAGGTGAAGAATATTAGATTGACTGCAGATCCCTCTGCTGAAACCTTTCAAACTAGAAGAGGGTGGTCATTGACTTTTAATCTCCTAAAACAAAATAATTTCAACCCAGGATCCTGTATCCAGCTAAACTGAGTATCATTTACGATGGAGAAATTAAATACTTTAATGACACTCACATGTTGAAGAAACTTGCCATAATTAAACCAGCTCTCCAGGATACTCTCAGACCTATCCTCCATAATGACCAGCACAATCCTCCAGCACAAAAGTAAACTCCCTCAGAAACTTTTGATCAAATTCCAACTTCCACAGTGACAAAAGGACTAAAAATGTCCACTGGACTTTCAAAAAACTTGATGCCCAAAATTCTACCAGGCTTATCAATATTCTCAATTAATGTGAATGGCTTAAATTGTCCTCTAAAGAGGCACAGGTTGGCTGACTAGATACAAAAACTAAGGTCAGATATCTACTGCATATAAGAATCTCATCTTACCTTAAAAGATAAATATAGATTCAGGATGAAGGGATGGTCATCTATATTTCAGGCAAATGAAAATCAGAAAAAAGCAGGTATTGCAATTTTATTCACAGATAAAATAGGCTTTAAACCCAGAAAAGTAAGGAAAGATAAGGATGGTCACTTCATATTTATTAAAGGTAATACTCAATATGATGAGATTTCAATTATTAATATTTATGCACCTAACAAGAATGCACCTCAATTTATAAGAGAGACTCTAACAGACATGAGCAACTAGATTTCCTCTAGGTCCATAATAGTTGGAGATTTTAACATTCCTTTGGCGGTGTTGAATAAAACCTCCAAAAAGAAGCTAGCAAACAAAGTTTTCAGATTTAAACTTCACCATTCAATAATTGGATTTAACAGAACATTTCCTCCTAACAAAACTGAATATACATTCTTCTCATCAGCCCATGGAACATGCTCCAAATTTGATCACATCATAGGTCACAAGTCTAACTTCAGCAAATTTAAAGAAATAGAAATTATTCCTTGCATCTTCTCGGACCACCATGGAATAAAAGTTGAACTCAGTAACAATAGGAACCTGCCTACTCATATAAAAACATGGAAGTTAAATAACCTTATGCTGAATGATAGCTGGGTCAGAGATGAGATTAAGAAGGAAATTACCAAAATTTTGGAACAAAACGACAATGAAGACACAAATTATCAGAACCTCTGGGATACCGCAAAGGCAGTCCTAAGAGGGAAATTTATAGCACTGCAAGCCTTCCTCAAGAGAATGGAAAGAGAGGAAGTTAACAACTCAATGGGACATCTCAAGCAACTGGAAAAGGAAGAACATTCCAACCCCAAACCCAGTAGAAGAAAAAAAAATAACCAAAATTAGAGCAGAATTAAATGAAATTGAAAACAAAAGAATTATACAACAGATTAATAAATCAAAAAGTTGGTTTTTTGAAAAGTTCAATAAAATAGATAAACCTTTGGCTAACCTAACCAGGAAAAAATGAGTAAAATCTCTAATTTCATCAATCAGAAATGACAAAGATGAAATAACAACAGACTCCTCAGAAATTCAAAAAATCCTTAATAAATGTTACTAGAAATATGAAAATCTAAAGAAAATTGACCAATACTTGGAAGCACATCACCTTCCAAGACTTAGCCAGAATCAAGTGGAAATGTTGAACAGGCCAATATCAAGTTCTGAAATAGCATCAACCATACAAAATCTCTCTAAAAAGAAAAGCCCGGGACCAGATGGCTTCACATCAGAATTCTACAAAACCTTTAAAAAGGAACTACTACCTGTATTACTCAACCTGTTCCAAAATATAGAAAAAAAAAAAAGGAAGACTACCCAACACACTCTAAGAAGCAAACATCACCTTGATCTCCAAACCAAGACAAGACCCAACAAGAAAAGAAAATTAGAGACCAATATCACTAATGAATATAGATGCCAAACTATTCAACAAGATCCTAACAAACAGAATCCAGCAACACATGAAACAAATTATACACCATGACCAAGTGGGTTTTATCCCAGGGTCTCAAGGCTGGTTCAATATACATAAATCTATAAATATAATTCAGCACATAAACAAATTAAAAAACAAAAACCATATGATTCTCTCAATTGATGCAGAAAAAGCTTTTGATAATATCCAGCATCCCTTCATGATCAGGACACTGAAGAAATTTGGTATAGAAGGGACATTTCTTAAAGGGATAGAGGCCATCTACAGCAAACCCATAGCCAATATGGTATTGAATTGAGATAAACTGAAGTCATTTCCACTCAGATCAGGAACCAAGCAAGGTTGCCCATTGTCTCCACTGCTTTTTAACATTGTAATGGAAGTCTTAGTCATTGCAATTAGGTAAGAAAAGGTGATCAAGAGTATCCATATAGGGTCAGAAGAGATTAAACTTTCACTCTTCACAGATGATATGATTGTATATCTGGAAAACACCAGGGATTCTACTACAAAACTCTTAGAAGTGATCAAGGAATACAGCAGCATCTCAGGTTACAAAATCAACAGTCATAAATCTGTAGCCTTTATATATACCAATGATAGGCAAGCTGAAAAAACAGTCAAGGACTCTATTCCATTCACAGTAGTGTCAAAGAAGATGAAATATATGGGAGTTTATCTAACAAAGGACATGAAAGAACTCTATAAACAGAACTATGAAACTCTAAAAAAACAAATAGCTGAAGACGTTAACAAATTAAAAATATACCATGCTCATGGCTGGGAAGAATCAACATTGTTAAAATGTCAATACTACCCAAAGCAATATACAATTTTAATGCAATCCCTATTAAAGCTCCACTATCATACTTTAAAGATCTCGAAAAAATAATACTCAGTTTTATATGAAATCAGAAAGAAACTCGAATAGCCAAGACCTTACTCAGAAATAAAAACAAAGCTTGAGGAATCACATTACCAGACTTCAGACTATACTATAAATCAATAGTGATCAAAACAGCATGGTACTGGCACAAAAACAGAGGGGTAGATGTATGGAACAGAATAAAGAACTAAGAGATTAACCCAGCTACTTACCGTTATTTGATCTTTGACAAGCCAATTAAAAACATTCAGTGGGAAAAGATTTCCTATTTAACAAATGGTGCTGGGTGAACTGTCTGGTGACCCGTAGAAGACTGAAACTGGACCCACACCTCTCATCATTAACTAAGATAGGTTCTCACAGAATTGAAGATTTAAACTTAAGACATGGAACTATAAAAATACTAGAAGAAAGTGCAGGGAAAACTCTTGAAGAAATCACCTAGGGGAATATTGTATGAGGAGGACCTCTCCCCAGGGCAATTGAAGCAGTATCAAAAATACACTATTGGAACCTGATGAAGCTAAAAAGCTTCTGCATGGCCAAGAACACACTGGAAAGTAAGCAAACAGCCCTCAAAATGGGAGAAGATGTTTGCATGTTATGTCTCTGACAAAGATTTAATAACAACAATCCACAGAGAACTCAAATGTATTAGCAAGAAAAGAACAAGAGATCCCATCACAGGCTGGGCAAGGGACTTGAAGATAAACTTCTCTGAAGAAGACAGGCACACAGCCTATAGACACATGAAAAAAATGCTCATCATCCTTAATCATCAGAGAAATGCAAATCAAAACTACTTTGAAATATCATTTAACTTTAGTAAGATTAGCCCATATCAAAAAATCCCAAGACCAGAGATGTTGGCGTGGATGTGGAGAAAAGGGAACACTTCTACATTGCTGGTGGGAATACAAACTAATATGTTCCTTTTGGAAAGATGTTTGGAGAACACTTAGAGATCTAAAAATAGACCTGTCATTTGATCCTACAATTCCTTTACTAGATATATATCCAGAAGACCAAAAATCACATTATAACAAAGATATTTGTACCAGAATGTTTATTGTAGCCTAATTCATAATTGCTAAGTAATGGAAGAAGCCCAAGTGCCCATTGACCCACGAATGGATCAATACATTGTAGTATATGTACACCATGGAATATTATGCAGCCTTAAAGAAGATGGACACTTTACCTCTTTCATGTTTACATGGATGGAGCTGGAACATATTCTTCTTAGCAAGAATGGAAGAAAAAGTATCCAGTGTCTCAGTCTTACTATGAAACCAATTTATAGCTTTCATAAGAATTATAACCCACAAAGAAGGGAAAGGGGGAGAGGGAGGGAAAGGAGAGGAGAGGATG
>CAUYPK010091272.1:0-17862 GCA_963574355.1 Loris lydekkerianus
GTGGGTGATTTTGTTTTAGGAATGTCAAGAATATTTCTTTTTGTCACCCCCCCCCCACCCCCGCCCCAGCTCTCTTCTGTGACAGAGGCACAGCAGGTCAGTGGGTGAGCTGGAAGTCCACTCCCAGCAGTGCTCTGAAAACTTGTCCCTAGTTAGGTTCCCTGTCTGAGTCCACAGAGCAGGCACTTTGTGGTGGGTAGGACTTGCTTGGGTATCCCTCAGCTAGTACCTGATTTTCTGTGCTGGTTGAGGGTGTAATTGAGAAACGCTTTTTTGTATTCAGACTTACCTTTATACCATTGATTTGTCTTTTTAAAATCAATTTTCCCTGCCAGTATTGTTTAGCTATTAAATCAAGACTTTGATTGATCTATTTAGAGTTGGGATCTCGCTGTGTTGCTCAGGCTGGACTCAAACTCCTGGGCTCCAGTGATCTTCCTGACTTAGCCTCCAAGTAGCTGGGAGTGCAGATGCCACTGTGCCTCGTCAAGCCTTTATTTTTCATGTCTTCCTAATGCTCTAAAACTGCTGAAGCACAGTAGCCGCTAGCCTCATAAGGCTTTTTAAATTTAAAGTTAATAATGATGAAATTTATTTTATGGCACAACTAACATCTCAGTAGCTCAGTAGCAGATGTGGCTCAGGTCTGCTGCATGGATGGTGCAGACAAAAAGTGTTTTGTGCACAGTGCTGGGTTTCTGACTGCTTTGGCCTATGTTTTTTAAAAAGCTGCAAGTGGCATTTGCAAATTTTTATTTATTTATTTATTTTTAGACAGAGTTTCACTTTGTTGCTCTCCATAGAGTGCTTTGGTGTCACAGCTCACAGTAACATCCCACTCCTGGGCTTAGGCGATTCTCTTGCCTCAGCCTCCCAAGTAGCTGGGATTATAGGCACCTGCCACAACAGCTGGCTATTTTTCATTACAGTTTGGCAGGGGCCGGGTTCAAACCCTCCATCCTCGGTATATGGGGCCGGCACCCTACCCACTGAGCCACAGGCACCACCTGGCATTTACACATTTTAAAATACGTTTTCATTTGTCATTATTTCCTAGTCTTTGATGAATCAACTAGAAATATCATTATGATATAAAATATACTTAATTTGAAATATGACTGGGCAGTGCCTATAGCTAAGTGAGTAGGGCACCAGCCACATACACTGAGGCTGGCGGGTTTGAATCTAGCCGATTTGAGTTAGCCCAGGCCTGCTAAACAATGACAACTACAACCAAAAACTAGCCGGGTGTTGTGCATGGGCACCTGAGTCCCGGTTCCTCGGGAGGCTGAGGCAAGATAATCACTTAAGCCCAAGAGTTTGAAGTTGTGAGCTGTGATGCCATGGCAGTCTACTGAGGGCGATATAGTGAAACTCTGTCTCAAAAAAGAAAAGAAAAGAAATATGACTTTACTGTTCATAAAAACTCTAAACATAACATGTTTTGTGCATTATTTGTAGGGTGCAGACATTTGTCGGCTTTGGCATGTTCATCAAGCTTTGTATTGCTTTGATTATGATTTGGAGGAAAGCAGAGAAATTAAAGACATGCTGCTTGAGTGCTTCATGAATATTAGTCATATCAAGAAAGAAGAGGTACAGAGGTTCCTGTTTTGGTCTGTTTGTGAGCTGCTTTTCAAATACATTCTCTTCTAAGTTCATGTTGTTCTTTGTGATGTGTTCAGTATGTTCTTGCAGATTCAGCTCAGCTACCAAGAGTTACTATATATTTGTTGCACATCATTTTTATTTCATGGCAGTACTAAACCAAACATTTTATAATTCCTTATTTATTTTGTCATTAAATGGGATGGCAACAGGTGGCTGTGTGAATCCTGGGAGAGCCACAGTTGCATTTTAAATTAAGAACAATTAAAAATAAGGTTGGGGAAGCACTTCCCTATGGATGAGATCTGGCCCTCTGCCCTACTTCCACTTTAATTGGCATGTGCTCAGAACCCTCCTTGGACTATGCCGTGTCTCCTTCCTGCCTGTCCTCCAGTGAGTCCCAACGGAGGCTTTGGCCTGTAGTTGCACTGCCCGTCCTGGAGACACCCCCACAGGTGCTCCTGAGCACTTGAGATGGAGTCTGTCTGATTGAAGTATGCTTTAAAAAGTGTGTAAAATAGCTGATCAGTAATTTTGGTATCTCTTATATGCCTAGTATAATAAATGATAATATTTTTGACTATATTATTTTACATAAAAATGGTAATTGAATCTTCTTTTATTAATGAAGCTTGAGCACCTCTCACTGTGCTAGGGTTCCCCTGTAGTTGATTATGGAGTGCCAGCTGTAAGCCCAGGCTTCAGAGGCCACGCTGTCTTCCACATGTCTCTGCCTTGGGTTGCCTGTGGCCTCGGAGTACATCTCCCAAGACTAAACTCCTGGAATTCAGCTTGGGAGTCCTTACTCATTTCCCTTTTGTAAACGAGGAGATGAAGTGTTGCTTATTTAATTCCCATTATTACCCATAAATTCTAGATTTAAAGTATTGTAGGTTTGAGGTTGCATGGCAGTCGGCAGAGCCAGAATGAAATTTTATGGGCCTGTGGTAAGTGTCCTAACTGCTGCTGCTCCACCTCTAAAGTAGGAAGCTTCTGAGGCCCTGAGGCTAATGCCCTGCCATTCAGGGCTCTTCCGGCCTCAGCCTTGGTGCTTTTGCTCCATAGTATAATTTATACGTGCCTCCTTCTTACCAATAGGTAATTTTTAACTTCACTCAATATTTAAAGAACTGTTATGGAGAACTTTTATTTGGTTGCAATTTTGGTTCTTTTTTATTTCCAGGGCAGAAGATTTCTTAGTTCTCTCTTTAATTGGAATATAAACTTTATTAAAATGATCCATGGGACCATTAAAAACCAGCTACAGGGATTACAAAAGTAAGTATTAAGGGTATTTAAAATTTTTTGCTGTATTACTATGATTTTGAAAGATTCTGTTTGATTTAACTTTCTTTTTTTCCTTTTTTTTTTGAGACAAGGTCTTGCTCTTGTTGCCTGGCTAGAGTGCAGTGATGCAGTCATAGCTCACTGCAACCTCAAACTCCTGGGCTCCAGTGATCCTCCCACTTCAGCCTCCTGAGTAGCTGGGACTATAGGGGTGCACCATGAACCCCAGCTAATTTTTCTACTTTTTTTGGTAGAGACAGAATCTTACTGTGTTGCCCAGTCTAGTCTTAAACTCCAGACCTCAAGTAATCCTCTAGTTTCAGCCTCCTAAAGTGCTGGGATTACAGGTGCAAACCACTGCACCCAGACTGACCTGGCTTTTAAAAGTTATATTAATGTATTGGAAGCTTAAAACTCTATCATACTTATTTTGTATCATTGAATCACTGAATACTTTTTTTTTTTTTCTATAGGAAATCATTCGTTTTCAGTAATGGCCATTGAAATTAAGATTTTTATTTTTTATTTATTTTTTTCTAATTTTATTTATTTATTTTTTATTAAATCATAGCTATGTACATTGGCATGATCATGGGGCATCATACACTAGTTTCATAGACCGGTTGACACATTTATATCACACTGGTTAACATAGCCTTCCTGGCAATTTCACAGTTATTGTGTTAAGACATTTACATTCCACATTTACTAAGTTTCATATATACCAATGTAAGATGCACCACAAGTGTATTCTCAGAAATTAAGATTTTTAAAGTAAAACTTAGTGGAAATAAGTAAAACTCAGTGGAAATTAGGCAGAGGTAGTGGGGAGGCGGGGATGTGAAAATTTTTTTTTATTTTTTATTTTATTTTTTTTTGAGATAGCCTCAAGCTGTCACCCTGGGTAGAGTGCTGTGGCATCACAGCTCACAGCAACCTCTAACTCGTGGGCTCAAGTGATTCTCCTGCCTCTGCCTCCCAAGTAGCTGGGATTATAGGCACCTGCCACACACCCAGCTTTTTTTTTTTTTTTTTTGGTTGCAGCCATCATTGTTGTTTGGTGGGCTCAGGCTGGATTCGAAACCGCCACCTCAGGTATATGTGGCTGGCATCTTAACTGCTTGAGCCAGAGGTGCCAAGCCAGGGGGATGTGAAAATCTTATTGGGTATTATGAACACTGTGTGGGTGATGCACCCCTAACTGAGGCATCACAGAAGTAATCCGTGTAACCAAAAACATTTGTACCCCGTAATGTGTATATATATATTTTTTCATAGGGACAGAGTCTTACTTTGTCGCCCTCGGTAGAGTGCCCTGGCGTCACAGCTCATAGCAACCTCCCTCTCTTGGGCGTAGGCGATTCTTTTGCCTCAGCCTCCCGAGTAGCTGAGACTCAGGCACCCACCACAACACCCGGCTATTTTTTTGTTGCAGTTTGGCTGGGGCCGGGTTCAAACCTGCCACCATTGGTATATGGGGCCAGTGCCCTACTCACTGGCCACAGGCACCGCCCAGTACCCTGTAATATTTGAAATACAAAAGAGATTTTAATTTGTGGTTGTTCCTTAAATAGTCAAATTGTTTGCCTGTTAAATCTTAGCCCTACTGACCTTAACTCACATAGTAGTATCTGTGATAATGTTGTGGGTGTGATGTGCTCTTGGCAGGTGAATCTGGCTGGGTTGTGTGGGACAGAAGGGGCCTATGTAGCCCCTGCCAGACAGCTGGGTCAGCACCGAGTTGGTATTTGATTCTGGTTCCTGGTTGCACAGCTCCTCTTGTACACTAGATTGCTTCTCCTATTCCTCATTTTCAGAATATTTGGGTCGAACTAATAGATTCTAAAGTCAATTCTGGTATTTTAAGGGCTTTTTGTACCTGAGGAATTAATAGCTTGGAAAGTTCAAAATGGCTCTAAGTCACAAGTTTATTTATATTTAAATTTTTCTGGTTTTGAGCTTATGTTCTCATAGTTCCACAGGAAGTAGTGAGTTCTGGGTAAGCCTTAGCTGAGAAGGTGGAAGTAGTTTGTCTCTTCTTTCCCCAAACTCTTCATTCCACTTTCTGCCACAGTGAATAGCATATCTCTGCAGATCCAGTGCAGAGTGCTAGGTGAGAGAGTAACTACGATGATAAATGTTGAAAGTGTAATTCTTAAACTTACATGACAATATTTTGTTCTTTTTAATAGGTCTTTGGTGGTACACATTGCAGACATCTATTTCAGAGCTTGGAAAAAGGCTACAGGGAGAATACTGGAGGTATTTTCATTGTATAAAATATTAACACTTTCATTGCATTCTAGTTACTAAATAAGTAATCAAGGAAGGGTTATTTAAGACTTAATGTTTATGTGCTGTGTAAAATAAAGCCACATACAGAAGTTGCGTGGCAGAAAGGTGCCCCAGTGCTCAGGGCAGTTTGTAGAGCTACACTGTTCCCAGACGTGGCCCAGGGGAGGGTGGACAAGTGCTTTCAGGCACCAGGTAGCAGGCCTGTTCTGTTCACCATTTGTGGTTATTGGACTCTTGGAATGTGTTCAGTCCAAATTGAGCAGTGTTGCTCAAACATAAAATATCTCACTAATATTTTTAAAAAATATTGGTTGCAAATTGAGATGACAGTGGTCTGGATATATTATATTGGGCTAAATAAAAGAATGTTGCCCTCCATATCTGTGGGTTTTGCATTCATGAATTCAATCAACCATTTACTGGTTTCTTTTGTTTGTTTTAATGCACCCACTGGGGTATGTGCGTTTGTAGCTCGAGTTCTGTTGGACTGTTGCTTAGGTACCTCAGTCACCGCTGTTCATTATGTTACTTTTGAGAACTTAGGGTGTCCTCTTTGTGTACAGCTCATTCTGTTGACTGCATAGTCTTTGTATTGTGAAGAGAGGGCTATGTGATCTGTAGTCTCAGTTATGCAAAGGCATTTTGTGCCAAAAAGTGCCTTTGTCTGTTTTCCCTTATGTTTTTCTTATACTAGGTTCTCAAATGTTTTTCTTTTTCTCTGAGAGTAAACTGTTCACTCTAAATCAGAAGGGCATCCAGGCTTTGGTAGAGGAGGCACCTGTGGGGCTGGCTGGTGGCTGCCTGGGGTCGGGCTCCTTCCATCCTGTCTCTGCCCTGCCCCCTGGAGGCCTGATTTCATTGCACAGTTCATCCTTGACTTCTGGAAACAACAAATTACCCATTAGAGTCCTGTGTGGATAACTTCTGAACGTTTTCAGTGTGTAATTTTGGGGGAGGGAAGGGTTATTTTTGTTTTAAAAATACACCATGAAATTTGTTCTGCATTATTTTTTGCTTTAAAAATACACCATGAATATTTGCCCTTAGTATAATTTGTTTCCTGTTCTCCAATATATTAAAAAATAGTCGTTTGTAATTGAAAATTTAGCTGTTTGACTATCTGCATACAGAATTAGTACTAGTCATGGGCACTCTCGTTCTCTTCCCTTCTCCCTGTAAGTATGTAAGGCAAATTCCAGATATGACATTTCATTTCTACATAATTCATTATGTAGCTCTTAAAAAACATGACTGTACAATGTCTTTGTAACACCTAAAAATTAATAATAAGTGCTTGATATTTTTTAAAATAATTAGACCATATTTAAATTTTCCTTTTTGTCTCAAAATGTTTTTCTATGGTTTTTTTGAATCAGGATTCAATAAGTTGCCCACATGCCATTTACATGTTGTGCCATTTAAATCTTATTTTAGATCCTTCCTCCTCTCCTTTTCATTCATTTTGTTTTGTTTTGTTTTTTTTAAAAAACCTGTGCCATTGACATGTTGAAGAAAGTGAGTCAGTTGTCCTAAAGGTTTGGGTTCACCTTTCCTGGTCCCATAACTTCCTAAATAGAGCTGGCTATCTCCTGCTTTATCCCGAGCCACACAATACGTAGGCTGTCCTGTGTTATAAAGATGCTGATACCAAGGTTTATCAAGTCTTCAGATGAGAGAAAGTTTCAGAGGTACTAGAAGTTAACATTAAGGCAGTTTCCTCAGGTCCTTCCCTAAACTGTGGAAGTCCTATGCGTGCGTGTGAAGGGTGCAGGGTCTGGGGTGACAGACCCTGTGGTCCATCAGGGTTTGGGCTGTTCTTGCTGGCTCTGCCACTCCTCTGCTGCTGTACTCTTGGGTGGCCCCCTTCTCAGTGGCAGCCCCAGAAGGTTTTACTTCAGGCTGGAATCCTGGCCTCCAGCACAGAGGGAGCTCCGTTGTGGTTCGAGGAAGGCTGTGAGAAAAGAGCCAGTCCTGGAGGGCTGTGGAGGTTGGAGTGACTCAGGAGGCTCTACACCCCCGCTGCCTCTGTCTCCATGCTTTGATTTGAGCAGCTTGGGTGTAGGTGGGAGCTACCTTGCCATTTGGCACAGATTTGGTATTCAATCAAATAAGATAGAAGAAGCTAAACATTCTCCTTGGTCTATGGAAACTAAAGGAATTCCAAGAGGTATGGACTTGGAATAGGAATTCTCTGGTGACAGGATCTGGGTTTTTCCTCATAAGACACGAGATGAAGAGGTCAGATCCCTTCCTGTACTCTAGTGCTTTGCTACCTGGCAGCTCCCCAGCAGGCCCCATGTGCCCAGCACCTGCGTTGCCCTTGTCCTTTCAGGCGATCGAGAATGGGTGCATCCAGGACTTCATGTTCCACGGGATCCACCTTCCAAGGAGGTCTCCAGTGCACTGCAAAGTGCGGGAGGTGAGCTGGCATTTACATCGATTGTGAGCAGATTGGTTTGTCTCATCTGTTTTGTTTTTAGATCAGTGTTTTGGTTAAATTTAAAAATTAGGCTTTCAGTAAGTTAGAAAGATTTCTTAGGATCTTGCTATGATGTCTGTAGTTTTATTCCTGTCACAAATTTTTTTTTTTTTTTAAATTAAATCATAGTTGTGTACATTGATATGATCATGGGGCATCATACTCCACAAAAGTTTTAATGAGGAAGCAAAGGCACATTGTTGTTAAGGTAGTTGGACTTCATTTGAACCACCTTTGATCTAGTTTGTTGATCAAAGAACTTCTAGAATTATCACTTTCTAACTGCTACTGTCACTTTTTCAAAGATCTTAAAGCAGTGGTTCTCAACCTTCCTAATGCTGCAATGTATTTTCATTGTTAAAAAGGGGTCGTGACCCACAGGTTGAGAACCGCTGTCTTAGAGGATGTTTGAAGTTATTTTTATTAATCACTTTTATACATTGAATCTACATTTTGGTGTTCTGAAATCCAAATAGAATAAAAATGTTGATAGTTTATCTTGATATTTTATTTGTAAAAGGTACTCAGAATTTAGATAAGAATTTCATCCTTATATTTATAGTAAGTGGTCTGACTACAGAAGGCTCTGTCACCAATGTCGTTATTACACTTATAGGGGTTTGATCGCTCATGGTGATCCTAGCAAGAGGAATTGGAAAACGTGGTCTGAGTGTCTGGTTAAGTTGAGCAGACTCAGTTGATCAGAGTTCTAATCCACCGGCAGGCTCATTTGCTTGCTGTTAGTTTTAGCAACCATGTGTCATGAAGCGAAGTGAATAAAGACTGCTTTTTTCTTTGCTTTTTGTGTAATGAGATTACTGTTTGTAGAATATAAATGTACTAATTATCTTAATTTTGAATGGATGAGAAAACATTTCTTTGCGTTATTGAGGCTTTGGTTTGTTACCCAAGGATAAAGAACCCAGAGATTTATCTAGATCACTGAGTTGTCCAGAGGGTATAAAAATTATGATTTCATATGATTAGAATAAATACATGCATTAAGTGAATCCCCCTCCTCACTTTACCCCATCCCAGTGTGGCATTTATTTATTTATTTATTTATTTAGAGACAGAGTCAGCAGAGTGCCATGGCATCACAGGTCACAGCAACCTCAAACTCTTGGGCTTAAGTGATTATCTTGCCTCAGCCTCCCAGGTAGCTTGGACTACACGTGCCCACAATGACCAGCTATTTTTGTTGTTGTTGCACTTGCCGTTGTTTGGTAGGCCCGGGCCAGGTTCAGACCCGCCAGCAGCAGGGTATGGGGCTAGCACTCTAGCCCCTGAGCAATAGGTGACAAGCCTATTTATTTATTGAGACAGTCTCACTATGTCGCCCTGGGTAGAGTGCCGTGGTGTTGTAGCTCACAGCAACCTCAACTCTTGGGCTTAAGCAATTCTTTTGCTTCCGCCTCCCAAGTAGCTGGGACTATAGGTGAGCACCACAACCAACTATTTTTTGTTGCAGTTGTCAATTGTTGTTTAGCTGGCCCAGGCTGGTTTCGAACCTGCCAGCCTCGATGTTATGTGACCAGCACCCTACTCACTGAGCTATGGGTGCTGACCCTCAATGTGGCTTTTAGTTGTAGTCAGTGCGTTATTTATTTCACACATATGATTTATTTCATATATAGGATTTGGTTTTCAAATTCTATTTAGTAACTAAGGTTTGCAGCATTTTGTACCACACAAAAAGTTTGACTTAGTTGCTTCTTTCTCGGTGCCAAATAACTAATGACTTTTTTCATATACAATTTTTTGCCATAGTAGCCTTAGTAATAAAGATATCATTATATAAGTATAGGTATAACTACTTGGTAAGTGTATGAAAAACACAATAATTCAAAGGAAAAATATTGTGAAATGTATTATTGGAATTGAAGTAATTGTTTTTAACATTGTGTATAACGCATTAGAGTTTCTTACATTGTTTTTATTTGATAAAAATTTATCTGATACATCATCTTAGTAATATGCTGAAAGAAACTTTCACGCGTTTCTTCAGACATCATTTGAAGGGAGAAATCCTGATACCGTACATACTCGACTATAATAAGCCGAGTTTTTTTGGCACAAAATTTGTGCCGAGTTCGGGTTTTTCGGCACGAATTTTGTGCCGAAAAAAACTCGGCTTATACTCGAGTATATAGGTATATTTGATGAAGATATTCTAGAATTATATAGTAGTAATGGTTACACAAGTCTGAAGATGGTAGAGGCCATGGAATTGTACACTTTAAAAGAATGAATTTTATGCCATATGGATATTATCTTAGTAAATCTGTTTAGAGGGTCAGTGCCTGTGGTTCAGGCAGCTAAGGCACCAGCTACATACACCCGAGCTGGCGGGTTTGAATCCACCCGGGCCCCCAAAAAACAATGATGACCGCAACAAAAAAATAGCCAGGCATTATGGCTGGCGCCTGTAGTCCCAGCTACTTGGGAGGTGGAGGCAGGAGAATTGCTTGAGCCAAGGAGTTGTAGGTTGCTGTGAGCTGTGATGCCACGGCACTCTACCCAGGGTGACAACTTGAGGCTCTGTCTCAAAAAAAAAAAAAAAAAAGGAAAGAAAAAGATCTGTTTAGAAAATCTTTCTATGGAGTATACCATTGATACCAAAACTTGATATGGTTGGTATGTTGTGCACAAAAAATAAACGATAGCCTGAGGTCAACATCATTAAAAACTCCAAAATAATTAGTAATCAGAACTAATAGTCTCCACCTGTAGTTCTTTTAGGGTATAGTTGACACAGCAGATCCCTGAAGAGGGAGGCTGGTGTGTGTCTTGTCTCCCCAGGCTGGGTGCAACACAACTGTAACCCTGTAGCTGGGACTTGCGCTGTCCTCCTGCCTGAGGTCACAGGCACAAACTTCTGTTGGCTGTTCCTGTTCCTGTTGTTCGCACAGCCTGTTTACTTTTTTTTTTTTTTTTTCCATTTTTCACTTAATAAATTTTAGCTCCAAGAAGTGTGAGTTTAAGAAGTCAGGCAAAGTTGGTTGTTGTTGGGGAAAAGCATCTGTAAAGAATTTTAGGACAGGTCTGGCTGGGATGGAAGAAAGGAGTTGAGGCTCGAGAGTGACCATTTCTTATGGTACTTAAGCTCTAGGAGGCTGAGCTTGTGCAGTGAGTGGTCACTGGTGGTGGCTCCTCCTCCCTGCTGGTTGAGACATAACAGTGCTGTCCCGTTGCTGATAAAGAGGTTCAGTCAGAGCCTTTGGACCCCTCAGGCAGATGCCTCCATACCCCTTTCCACGTCACCCTGAAGGTCAAAGGTTCAGTGGCTGTCTTGGAGTGTGTGTGGCTGTTGGCAGAACGTACAGACCAGACCCAGACTATTTTGTAGCTCAGGGTCATTGATGTTTATTTGAGCTTTAGATTTTTGGGGGGTGTTGAGCCCAGTAGAGTGTCAATTTCCCCTCACAGTTGCTCTTGTTGGGGAAATTGTCTGTGGCAGGTAGGTGTCCTTCATTTCAGAACAATGTTTCAACACTGCCTTTCTTTTCTTCCTCCTATTTTTTTTTTGGCCCCCAGGTGCTCAGTTACTTCCACCATCAGAAGAAAGTACGTCAGGGAGTGGAAGAAATGCTGTGTCGGCTGTACAAACCCATCCTCTGGAGAGGACTGAAGGTGCCTTCGCTTTCTCCTGGGTGGACTGTGCTAATCATACATATGAATTTGGTGACTCTAATCCATACTTGTGATTGAGTAGTAGAAATAAGACTTAGAACTGAGTGCATTGTGGAATTTTGAAAAAGTGTGTTTTTCTTTTATCAAAAACCATTCTTGGGTTTACTTAACTGGCGATTTGGGTTAGTTTAGTGCAGACTGCACAGGTGCTTTGAAGTGGCTATGCTGTGGTGGGAATGGCTGGGCTGCAAGGCCAGCCCCAAATCCTCTGTCAGGGAAAGTGGTGACACGAAGGGGCTTCAATGGGAGGAAATGTTTTGTTTTTGTTTTTTGTTTTTTTCAAGTTATCTATTGGCATTGAAGTAAGTTCTGCTTAGTTTAAGGAAGGCCTTACAAAGTTTGGTCAATTTAAGTGTTAACAATTGTAACACTTTGTAAATAAGTCTATACTGAGATAAGGAAAGTATTATGTTGGGAGCACTGGGCTTAAACCTTTGAATGTTAACTCTCTGGGATTCTGAAGTACTCTTTTATTATTACAGGCCAGAAACTCTGAAGTTCGATCAAATGCTGCATTATTGTTTGTTGAAGCATTTCCCATTAGGGACCCAAACCTTCATGCTATTGAGATGGACAATGAAATTCAGAGACAGTTTGAAGAACTGTATGTACGTATTACATGTGGTCAGCTTTTGTGGGCCCTAGCTCCGTCCAGGGCTTGTGTCTCCTGCCCTCACAGCTGTGCCACACCCTGCCCCACGGGCGGCTCTCCAGACCTCAGCCAGCATTCTGAGAGCAACTGTTCTCTCCCTGGAACCCTCTGCACCCACAAGGCCCTGTGGTGTCCTTTTCTCTTCCTTTTAGTCACTTTCTGGATGTTTGATTATCACCTTGTGTGGTTTAGAGATTTTGTGTGTGGTCTTACTGTATCCCCAGTGGAGAGGTGGTGTCACCTAGCAGGCAGAGCTCATGCTGTGGTGCCAGGACCCTGTGTTTGAGTATAAAGTCCCTTATCTCTTCCATGTCTTTATCTGTGATGGGATTGTGATGCTGCCTCCCATAAAGCTCTTGGGGCCCACAGATAATGCCTATGCATTGGGTTTTCAGAGGAGATGAGAAGACGTCAAGATGCAATATTTATTAGGTTGTCCACTCCGCTGATAGTGCTGCCCTGCCATCCTTGTTCCCTCACAGGCAGCTGTCCTGGCTGAATAAAACTTTAGGAAGCAGGGGTAGCAAAAGCTCATCATAATGTTACCTGCAGTGCTCCTAACAGAGCCCCTTTGTTTTCTGACTTATGGACCTTCTCAGTTGTGTGCGTCCCTGGAGTGAGCAGCCATCCATGCCTTGCTGTCTTGCCTCATCCACATGTGCGTTCGTCTAAAATTCCTTTTGGGGGGGGGGGGAGTTCATGGGAACAAATATTGCTGAACAAAGTAAGATTATATTTTGGTAGATTTTAGTGAAAAAAGCGACAACTTTTGCTCTTTTAAGTGTATAAAATTGTGACCCACTGTGTTTTTGCCTGTAGTGCTTCAAGGTTTGCTTCTGTTGGGTACCAGGGTGCAGGCTTGTTGAGTGGGTGTTGCGTGGGTGCTTGGCCGTCAGTGCTGGGTGTGGGTACGTATAACATGGGAGCTATTTCAGCTCCCTTGTGGGGTCTGCACCTCGTGGGTATGGTCTCGCCAGGGCCTGTAACTGCTTTACCTGGTGCTTCTTTCAAAAAAGAAAGATTCTTTCTTTCAAGATTTTGAAAGAAGCACCAGGAATAATCTTGCATAAGACTGATTAGGACTCAGTCCCTAGAGAAGGCACCGGTGGCTGCCCTATCCTTGGGAGGAGGAGCTCCTGAGGTGGGAAGACCATGTGCTGTGGTGACCCTGGGCACCCTGTACTAGGACACACTGAGTTTCCAGCCTGGGGGCTAGGGGGAGTCAGCTGCTCTACATAAATATCAAGATATTGGTTAATTAGCAGGAAGTATAGCTTAGTCTTTCTGCTGCTTAGATTTCTCTTCCATTTAATTCTTCAAGTTACATTAATCGAATTTTTATGAGGTAATGTAGAAGTGTCATATAAATAAAAATGTTTCTAAGATATGAGCAACAGTCGTGTGATAGGTACATGCTAATTAATAGGCCTAAGAGGTAGGACCTGTGAAAGAATTGTTTTACAGTTAAAAATACATCACGTTTAGGAATGACAAATTAATGTCAAAGACAAAAGAGAAGCCACATTCTTGCCAGAATCAAAGGAGCTCACACTATGAGCTTAGTGTCAGAACATTACGCCATCTATACGTAGATTGACCATTACAGGGTTTTCTTTGTTTTTATAACCTTTTAAAAGATAAAAATGACTAAATCCGTTTTATTTGAATGTAAAGGAAGGACAAAACTAAAAGAACTGTTAAAGTCAGTTGTATAATTTTTTTTTTCTGAACAAGAAATGTTAGATTCTAAACCATTCCTCCAAAATTAAAAAAATAATAGATTGTAGAAAACACTGGTGGTGTTTTCTAAATGTTAAGTATTTCTTCTTGGAGATAGATTTATATTTTCCCATAGCAAAACTTGGTCAACACAGTTTCAGAAAAATGAGATGTTACTGTCTAAACAGTTTTAAAATGCTGTATTTTAACAATTTAAAACAATAAAAGGCCGGGTGTGGTGGCTCACACCTGTAATCCTAGCACTCTGAGAAGCCGAGGCAGGTAGATGGCCTGAGCTCACAGGTTCAAGACCAACCTGAGCCAGAGCAAGACCTCGTCCCTAAAAATAGCTGGGCGTTGTGGCAGGTGCCTTTGGTCCCAGCTACTAGGGAGGCTGAGGCAAGAGAATCACTTGAGTCCAAGAGTTTGAGGTTGCTGTGAGCTATGACTACACGACACTACCAAGGGTGTTAAAGTGAGACTCTGTCTCCAAGGAATTAAAAAATAAAATAGTAACAAAATTTCATCTCTAAGTTCACATTTAGGATGAATGTTTGTTTGTTTATTTGTTTATTTATTTATTTATTTATTTATTTATTTATTTTTAGAGATAGAGTCTCACTTTGTCGCCCTTGGTAGAGTGCTGTGGTGTCACAGCTCACAGCAACTTTCAACTGCTGGGCTTAGGTGATGCTCTTGCCTCAACCTCCCAAGTGACTGGGAGTACAGACGCCCGCCACAACACCTGGCTATTTTTTTGTTGCAGTTTGGCCAGGGCCAGGTTCGAACCTGCCACCCTCAGTATATGGGGCCAGCGCCCTACCCACTGAGCCATAGATGCCACCTAGGACAAAAATTTAATAGGAAAAGGTTCATGTGTAAGCAGTACATCCTATGAATCACTTTTGGGGATAAAGTGAATGGGGAATTGATCTC
Organism: Loris lydekkerianus; assembly: GCA_963574355.1. Lineage (NCBI taxonomy): Eukaryota > Metazoa > Chordata > Mammalia > Primates > Lorisidae > Loris > Loris lydekkerianus. The sequence goes on from CAUYPK010091272.1 coordinate 14,670, forward strand.
CACTGGCCCAAATTCTGAGCTAAAAGATTAGTTCTACTTCACTACAGGATGATGTGAGTGGTGGGAAGGCAGGTGTTTCTGAGTGTTTGACTCCCTGAATTATCCTTTACTTTCCCTTCACTCTTAATTTGTATTTGGCCAGGAAAAGAATTTTATGTTCAAAATTACTTTTCTCTAGGCTTGTCAGAATATATTGCCTTGTCATCTAGCATCAAGAGTTTCTGAAACAATTGGGAGTATTTCTCTTTTTTTTAAGACAGAGGCTCTCTCTGCTACCCAGGCTAGAGTACTTTGGTATTAGCCTACCTCGCAGCAACTGAAACTCTCTTCTATTTTTAGTAGGGATGGCGGTTTCACTCTTGCTTGGGCTGGTTTGGAACTCCCGAGCTCAAGGGATCCTCCCACCTGGAATTACAGGCCATTGGGCCCAGCCCATTTGGGTCATTTTTGTGACAAAAATACCCCTGAACAGCTCTGGCATTTAGTTTGTCTGGCAGAGCACTGTGTGCAGCTCGGGGACGGGGAAGGGGAGGGGTGCAGTCTCAGCACCTGTTCAACACAGACGCACCCTTTAAATGAAGCCCCAGACTCTGGGATAGGGGTACCTGAGGGAGCCCCTGAAGCCCCGGAAGGCCACCTTGAGAGGAGACAGAACCACAGTGATGGCCAGGCTCAAGACCACATCATGGTTGTCATGGCTATGGCTTCAGACCAGGCATTCCTTAGAGATTGCAGAATTAATATCCTGAAGGCTCAACAGTGGAGTAGCCAGTCCACAAGCCCCAAGGAAGGATGGGGAAGAATATGCACCTCAGCCTGGCCCTCCCCCCCACCCCTCCAACCTGAAGGCCAGGTGGACATGGTTGGACAGAGGGTGTGTGCTGCATACCAATGAGTCAGCACTAACGAAATTAGAGAAATCTAGAGATTGTCATGAACCAGGGAGGGAGAAACATTTGATGGAGTGAGTCTGTTTGCTTCCATTGATCCAGCATTCCCCATACAAGCTGCTGCAGGGTCCCTTCTGAGGAAGGTCCATAGGTCCAAGGAGCTCCCTGTGGAAACCCTTAGCCAGGGCTCTATGTGGCCTGGATTTGTGATGTTCATGCTGAATGCTCTGTGTGGGTGCATATGTGCTCACACGTGTGTGCTTGTGTGCACATGGTGTGCATGTGTATGTTCTCACATGTACATGTGCGCTTGTGTGCATGTGTGTGCATGTGCTCACATGTGTGCTTATCTACACATCTGTGCATGCATGCTTGTGTATACATCTGTGCGTGCATGAGCTCACATGTGTGCTTGTGTGTACCTATATGCATGTGTGCTTGCATATGTGCTTAAGTGCATGTGGGCATATGTGCTCACGTGTGTGTGTGCTTGTGTACACATGTGATTGTGTGCATATGTGTTCACATGTGCATGTATGCTTGTATGCACCTCTGCATGTGTGTGTGTATGTGCTCATGTGTGTGCACCTATGTGCATTTCCTCTGCTATCGCTTCCCTGATCAGTGCTCCTTCACATACATCACAATTTTTCTTCTACTGAAATGCCTCCAAATACCCACAGATTGTATGTTGTGTGTTTCTGTTACAGTACATTTCTCATGGTCTCTAAATACAACGACATCAAGTCTAGACATCATATAATGCAATGTAAACATTGCAATAAAACTCAGGGTTAAAAAAACCAAGAACAACAAAAATAGGGAGGACATTTTAACCAAAAAACAAGGTCTGGAAACAAAAGTGATTTTCTCTTCTCTTCTCCCCTCTCCCTACCTCTCTCTCCTTTCTGTTGCCCTGGCTAGAGTGCCATAGTATCAGCTTAGCTCACAGCAACCTCAAATTCCTGGGGGCTCAAGCAATCCTCCTCTTTCTGTGTCCTGAGCTAGGACCACAGGTGCCTACTTGAACTTCCGGGTAGTTCTTATGTTTGTAGTAGAGATGAGGTCTCGCTCTTGCTCAGGCTTCTCTTGAACTCCTGAGCTCAAGCAGTCCTGCCTTGACCTCCTAGAGTGCTGGGATTATAGGCATGAATCACATGTAATAGAGCCATAAACCTCTAAACTCCTGGGCTCTGGTGATCTCCTGCCATGGCCTCCTAAGTAGCTGGGACCATAGATGTCACTATAACAATGTCCGATTCTGTTTTAAAAAAATTTTTTTTAGAGATAGGGCTGGTACACATTTAAAGCTAGCCTGCTGCCACTGTAGGCCAAATAAAGCTGTAGACAGTACACCAATGAGAGAATGAATCCCAGTAAAACTATAGATGGTGGCCACACCTTGCAGTCCCAGCTCCTCAGGAGGCTGAGGTGGGAGGTTCGTTGGAGCCCAGGGCTACGTATGTGTGACGCTGCCTGTGCATAGCCACAGAGTGAAACCCTGTCTCTAAGGAATAAAAGCAACTTTATGGACAGTGAGATTTTAATTTTATGTAATTTTGACATGTCACAAAATGATACTCTTTTGGTTTTTTCCTCAAACGTTTAGAAATACAGAAACCATTCCTAGCACTGTGGACTCAGAGACACAGGCCCTGGCTGCATGTGGCTGATGGGTGCAGAAGTTGGCTGAGTGCTCAGGGCCCTGCTGCCGAGCCTCTTAACTGAGGACTGATGAGGGAGACGCCTGCTGGGTGGGAGCAATGGTTATTCCCTAGTACTTTCTGCTCTATCCGTGTTTCTCAAACTTGAGGAATATAGAGGCCTTTTTAAGAAGATAGAAGGCCCCATGACGTCTGTAGATGTAGAGCTGCGATGACAAGTCTCTGGTGACAGCATCACAAGGTATGAGCAGAATTGTCTTCTGGTGATGACAAAAGTGATCGCAAACAAATGTGGCTATATGGTGATTGTCCAGAGTATCTTTTTATTGAAGATAATTAATAGAAAACAAAGTGTATAAAACATGTAAATTCTAGATATAGGTTCTCAGATTTGTAAAGTTATCCTGGTTGCTGGGGGCAGGGCCAGCCTGCTTCTGAGGTGCCTGTTCACCCTGACACACTCGGCCCTGGCCTTGGCACATTTGATGTCTTGGCCCCCCCCCCCCCCCGGGGGGGGGGGGGGGGGGCCCCCCCACCCCGCGCCGCCCCCGCCCGCCCCGCGGGGGGGGGCCCCCCCCCCCCGCCCGGGCGGGGGGGGGGGCGGCCCCCGCCCCAAGACATCAAATGTGCCAAGGCCAG